>JANQAP020506250.1:0-15079 GCA_026874005.2 Erythroxylum coriaceum | reverse complement strand
ACTCCACAACATTCAAAACTCCATCTCCATATCATTTGCATTATTATCATCTTATAAGAAAATAAAATATGATGAAACAAGTGAGAATTGAGGAGTAAAGTGAGGATTTTAAAGTTGTTTCTTCTCAGAAAATATTAATATTTTATTATATTTAACCATAAATATTCAAAAAAACATAAAAATAGAGTTAATAAAAAATGGGTAAGATATAGGTACCCATCGGTTCGGGTTATCACTAGACCCATATCCAAATCTATATCCACATCCATTTTTCAACATCCATTTAAAATCCATTTTTTAGCCTCCATGTCCATTTTTTGGGTCGGGTAGTGCAGATATTAATCGGGTTGAAAACCCACTGCCATCCCCAAGTGTGACTTAAAATTAGATCAATTAGTTACGCTTAAACCTAATTAAGAATTAAATAGATGAACAATCATAACCATTCATTTGATTATGTGATGGACATATCAAATTTAATTATAAAGGAAATAATTTGTCCTTTCCTACCCATTATAATTTATCAAAAATATATGATAATTAATCCTTCAAAAACATTTGCAAACATAAAAGGAGTTAAAGGAAAGAAATTAATTTGTTCGTAAATAAATTTAAGACATATCAATTTCAATAAATACTTTAGGTATATATTTATATATTATATTATGAGAATTATATGTTCTAGATCCCTAAGGATAATGTTTGTTTTTAGTAGTTAAATTTATCTCCTTATAACATAAAGTTTTTATATAGCAAACATTTTGATACTACAAAGATAGAGAACACACTAGTAAAGTTGCTAAAACACTCTTGATAACAAACTAGTTGAAGAGCGTGTTCTTGAGGCCTTGGCAATAACTACCTATCAAGATTTATTAATTATGTAGAAGCTAAGAAGGTTCTTATTAGACTCTTGATGATGGTTGATGGGGATGCTAAGGAGTGTCTAATACTTTTTGTAACTAATTTATAACATAATGGATTAAGCATTTAGGAAGTCATTAGACAAAAAGAAGGAATTCAATTACCGATATCATCATTAGGTATGTCCAATGGACAACATGTAGCACCCTACTCTCATAGGGCATATTCCTGAATATACCGACGATATTCGAGATGATACTTTACAAGGGTGGCACGTTAGGATAGTCACTCAATCACACTCATTGCAAATTATTTGTGCATCACACGCATTTTTTAGAAAACTAATCATTATTTCGACCATTTTATTCAAACATCACCAATCATTATTGTTTCAAACAATAAACACATCAGCATAAATTATTGTACTTATCTGGGCCCATTACAAATACAAAATGTGTTTAGTCATAACTGTTATAACAAACTGAATTCATTTATACAATAAATAACGAATGGGGAATACAATGTTTAATACTAAAATAACAGAAAAACATATATAGATTCCAACAGATCCCGACCTTAAAATCTTTTTCAAATGCAGTGGTTATACTCTAATTGGTCTAACTGAGTATCCCCTGAACCTGAAAGATAATGTTGCAATTTTGGTGAGTTTTGCGAACTCAGTGTGCAAACCATCCTCGATGGCTCACTCATATCATATAACACAAATAACTCACAATTCACATTCACTTTGTAGATAAGTATTAGCAAAATGGCACATTGCTTTATTAGTTCATGTAGCATCAAATAACACTTTGTTCACTTACTTTACATTTCAGATTTAGAACAGTTCAAACAATTAATTTCGATCATTTAAAACATACATATCAATTATATATGCAATGCTCATGAGACTCACGTTCGATTTTTACGTTGTTGTGACCATGTGCCTTAACTATCCTGTATCCATTGTAGATACTGGGCTCATTAATAATTGTCTCGTATCCATTGGAGATACAGGGCTTATTATACATATTGATCGCTTTTGGCTCTTAATCACTTTCTGAGCTTTAAGCTCTTTTTCGGTGGCTACTCCGGTAACAACTGTCTTTATTTGATCATGCATTTATGTAATAGAATGCATCAAATCACATAAGTTTAATTAGTCACTTTATTTCACTTTACACATTCATTTTCACATATCATCGGACTTAAGTCTGGCATTCAACAAATTTGTTGAGAATCACTTATTCCTTGCTCATTCACATTCAATGAAGCACTTCCAATATGTTCACATTTATCAAACTCCTCGGACTATTAATATCCGGAATTATCACAATCACATTCACATTAGTAATAATGCAACACAGAAATTTAAACAGAACAATCAATTAAAGAAAGACCATCTAGGTCGACTCATAGTATACTCCAGATTAGCATTTGCTTCCATGATCCGGAAACGTCTAGACACTGACATTCACTCCTGTGTATCAACTTCATGCAATACACACACTGTACACACATTACTAATTTGCACAATCACATAAACATTCAATTGTACACATATGTATATATGTAATGTATAATGCATGCTCAATTTAACTATTCCGGGTATGTGTCCTTAATTAAATCTCATGATCATTTAAGCATTATTATTTGTGTATATCAAGATTGCACTATGTTCATAGCTCAAAGAACTTAGTTATTATAAAATCACAATTCAAACATTCATCATTTCTTTTTTAGTATCATATGATCACATAATATCTAAGTTCTCTTTCATCTTTACTTAATACACATCATTCATCTTATGTGAATCACATTAGCCATTCATATGAACACCTTCATTCCCATCATACTCATAATTTTTCCAAATTTTGGTACTTTGATATCAACAATTCATTCACTATGCTATAACCTCATTTATCACTCTAAACATTTCACACATTTAATCAATTAATCCCGCATTAATTAAATTCATTTCAACTCTCATTTAAGCCTAGATGCACCATAATAAAGTACACAACCATTTGTTGTTGCAAACATTACACAAAAGGAGGATTCACATTAATGGTCATTTCAGACCCTGCCCACGATCGTGGAATTCCTCCCCACGATCGTGACAGAAATAATTTCTTCTACCCACGATCGTGGGATGGGTGCCACGATCATGGCGTACCCCATTTTTTCTGCACTTTTCTAAATTTCTCATTCTTTCCTTTCTACATTCAACATCCTATGCATAGTTCATCATTCCTAACTTAATTCTTCATCATTCTCATTTCCATTTTAACTAAAAAACATCCATCATCCACATCATAAATTATTGTTCATCTTATATTCAAAAACAGGACATCCAAGTATCCATACATTCATAAATATTTCAGCACATTTTATCATCATCATTCACATCTTCATTTTATCTCCAAACTAGCATCCAAATTCTTCTCATTTCAAGACACTATACTAGTCTTTGATTAAACTTCAATTCACTCTAATTCATCTCTATATAACAACTTATAAATCACATTTCTCATATACCCAAAACAGAAAATATTAAATCATTCATTCTTTCTCATTTCTACACTCATCCCTTAACACAAAACAGGTTATATACACATCTTTATATTCATCAACTTTCAATTCTCATTCAAACATCTTTAACACAACTCATGATCTATTTTTCATCATAAACTCAAAATATGACATAACCTTCCTCACTTCCTCAGCCACGAATCAGCATGATTCAACTCCTCTATCATTATCATTTAACCTCAAAATATCATCACATATGTTTATATTTAACAAATTAAGAAGAACAATATACTACTTACTTGATTAGCTCAACTCTTCTTCAGAAATCACCATAAAACACCCTAGCTTCCAAGCTTTACACAATCATTAATCTTCCAAGAACAAGATGGGAAAGATTAGGTCTTTTAGTGACAAGAAGAAGGAGAGAACAATGATCTTAAAGTGGCAAGTGTAGGATGGCAAGAACTCAACGTGATGAAAGTTGGTGAGATGGTCGTGAGTAAAGGAGAGAGTGTCGTGAGATGGAGAAACAATAAAGAAGATGAGAGTGTTTAGTAAAAGTGAAAGAAAACGAAGATGTCTTTCAAATGGGTATATAACGTGGGTTTTTAAAACTTGGTGCAACTTCCACTTAAAATTTTTCCTAATGTCTCCTTTTTGTAATGCTAATTAATACTTAATTACTTAGTCCATTCGTCCCACAATTTCTAAATCGATTTTTACCCAATTTTCCATGCCACTTATCAATAAATCTTAATGTCACTAGTTAATTATTTCTATTACCATTTGATATTTATTTATACTACCATTTATCAATTGTCTTGCCACTTGGCATTTTTTCTAGTCCAAAAATACTCCTAAATATCATAAATTTCCCAAATTTTCACTAACATTTCTAAATCAATAATATAGTTCATCAAATCAATTTTCAACACAAAACATTCACTATTCACATCGTAATCATATTAGAATCATTTATACCTGAAAATGTAAAATGAGTGCATGAACAGTCATTGTAATGTGTTTAATTTTCAATAATAATGTGTGCGTATGTTAATTTTATGCATGAGTATGAAAAGCATTTTCTAATCTCTCATTGTTATTCTCATTTACAAAAATCTAGGGTTCTAACCCTTAGTATGGAAACAGGGTGCTACAATTCTCCCCCTTAATAAATTTCGTCTTTGAAATTCTTACCTGATTGTTCAAAAAGGCAGAGGTATTATTTCCTCATATGCTCCTCTGTTTCCCATGTAACTTCTTCACTCGAATGATTTCTTCCAAAGGACTATAACTGATGGAATCACTCAGTTTTTCAGTTGCTTAATCAGATATCTGACTATTTTAATTAGTTCCTCAATATAACTCAGATTACTCACAATTTCACTTCCTATGTCGATAACACATATATCAGATCATACCGATATCTTCTAAGCATACTCACATATAACACATTATGAACCTGAGACAACTTTGTTGATAATACTACTTCATAAGTCAATGGTCCTATTCTCTCAATAACTTCATATGGACCAATACATTTCGGCTTAGTTTACCCTTTTTACCGAACTTCTGTCTATCTTGAATCACTTAATTTCTACTACAGATTCTTTTCACTTATCAATAACATCTCGAATCAATTCTAGCCTTCAACCATCCTTAGGCCTTCTTAACCCTAATATAAAAGCGGATGAATCTTTTTGTTGTATAACGCCTCATACGATGCCATACCGCTACTATTATGATAATGATTTTTATAATCAAATTCAATCAGAGCCATTTAATGATCCCGTGCTCCTAGGAACTCCAAAATATAAGCTCTAAGCATATCTCTAACTAAGAATGTTGGCAAATCAAACAATTAGTCACACCTTCAACCACTTGCTTCTTCATTCTTGGCCGCTAAATGTTGCTTCAATGTATTACCACTAGCATATATAGGATAGGCTACTATGTGTGTTTCCTCAAAAAATTCTTTTCTCAAATTATCTATATCGGGTACACATACTCCTTACTTCAATTATATCATATCATTTTTCCATTCAAACTCAAATTCGGATTCATTTTCAATTTCTCAATAAGATTCACAAATTCTAAATCCTCACTTTTGGCTTTTCAAATCCTTACATGTAAAACTGATCTTAAATTCAATATAGCTAATAATACTTCATCTTGCCCCAAATTCAACTCAACATTCTATGTTCTTCATTACACTAGATTTGGTAACCTCAATATCTAAACTTGTGTTATTCTGCCATTGGATTTTTTTTGCTTAATGCATCAGATACAACGCTAGCTTTACCAGGATGATACTCATTTGTACAATCATAATCTTTCAACAATTCTATTTATTATCTCTGTCTCATATTCAACTCTTTCAAACTTAATAAATACCTCAAACTTTTATGATCTGTATATATATATCCGAAATGTTTCAACATATAATGTCTCCAAATTTTCAAAGCAATTACTATTACAGTAAGTTCTAAATCATATACTGAATAATTGAACTCATGAGACTTTAATTATCTCGATGCATATAAAATCACTTTATTATTCTCTATCAGATTAGATCCTAATCTTTGGTGTGAAACATCATTATATACTATATAATCTCCAAATCCAGATGGAATAGCTAACACTAGTGTTGTAATTAGTCGGTGTTTTATTTCCTCAAATTCCTTTTACATTCATTAGTCCATCTGAACGATACATTTTTCCTCAGAAGCCTTGTCAAAGGGCTAAGACCAATAGAAACCCTTCGACAACCTCTAGTAGTATCTAATATCCAACTAATTCTAGAAAACTTTGGATTATATATACATATTCCTCAGAGTTCCTCACTTCATCAATACCTCAATTTTCTTTGGATCTACCTATATGCCCTGTCCAGATACTATATGACCTAAAGTACTACTTGATCAAGTTAAGATTCACTTTTACTGAACTTGGCATATAATTGTTTCTCCCTCATGATATGTAAGATTAACCTCAAATATTCATAATGTTTCCCTTTACTATTCGAATATACTCAAAATATCATCTATGATCACAGTCACTAATTGATCCAAATAAAGTTGGAATACTTTATTCATTAATACCATGAATGTTGCTGGGGCATTTGCCAACCCGAACAAGCATCACAAATAACTCAAAGTGCCCTTAACTAATTCTCGAAATTCTTAAGTATCTAATTCCTCAAATGGGGTAATGTTATCTTATGTTTTTCGCAATCTCTCAATTGACTTCTTTTCTCGAATGATTGTCTCCATTCATTCGATTTCCTCTAATTTCTTATCGACTTATTGTAATGTCTGATCATTTTTACTAGTTTCTCCACGCATTTCAATTCATTTACAAGTCTAATGAACACAAACGTCTTAACTTATACATTCTGAATATGTGAATATAAAGCATATTATGGACCTGGGTTCCTTTAACAATAGCAATAATATCATCCCAATTTCGTGAACCTAATAATATGGTTGGGCTGCTTTACATCAAACAAAATGCATGCATTCCCTGTAGCATATACAACTTCTTATGCTTGAGTCTCAGTTAGAAATGGGACTCCAATATTCACTTCTAATTTGTTCAATAGTCATTTATTTCTAGAAATGGAACATTTGACTTACATGATATCATTCAATGAAAGTCTCTATCAAAAGAAGATTTCTCTCCTCAATCATCTGTACTCTTTACATACTCTTTATTAGTCAACTATATTCATCATTGCTTCACAGCCATTCTTAACACCTTAATAAGATCGATTTTAACTATTCATAATATCTTAATGAGATCAATTTCTATCATACCTTATATGATCATAATATTCTTCATAATAAAGCTCAGTGAAACAGTAGGCAGATTCATTTACTTTTATACTTTGGTATGTACCATCAAGATCATTACATTTGATCTTGAGATGTATTTTCGAAAACTCTCCAATTAATGTCTTACACTAATGATACCTTAATCTCAATTAATCTTAGATAACATTTCTCTCTTTGTGCCCGTCCATGATTGTGGTAGACCTTCCCACGATCATGACAGAAGCTCGTGGAACTGGCCACAATCGTGGGAACTCTGCCACGATCTTGACATAACCAATTAATCTCTGCCACAATCGTGGGAACTATGCCACGATCATGCCCTGCTTCTTTTTCCTTCCTTTTCCCTCGAATTCATCACACATAGTAACATCATTTACACTCTTAATCTATTCTCAATTGATCTCTATAAATGTTTTCATGCACTACTCTAAGTCATCTTAGAATTTTAACTATGAGAACTATGACCTAAGAGCATTCAATAAGTCATGGATCTCTTCTTATTTCATATCTAAGTATCTGATACATAAGTGCTTAATAATATCACTAGTTAGGGTAATCGCATTATCAAACTTGCACTTACAATAACAAATCAACTTAACCTTAAGAACTTCTACATATATTGCTATAATTTATCTCATCTTTCTAATTATAATTTATTTCATCTTATATCTGTATGTTCTCAATCAATTTAGAATTATAGAAGCATAACCATCATGAAGTTCTAATCTCAGTTCCACTGGCATATTCTTATATTAAATCATAAACTCTTATTATATTAATCAAGCAACCATTTCAATTCCAAGCTCATCTTCTCAAGGTCATGATAAATTTTATTTTCTTTTAACTTTACTTATACACTTTAAATCTTGTCATTTCTACTTGTATCTTTATTTTCCTCAATCAATCCACGACAATGTATTAACATCCATATCAATTCAAAGATATATAACCATAGTACAATATTGATATCATATTTGATGATACCTCCACCAATACAATGTACTGAATCTTTGTCTATCATATCGAACTATGTAATATTTTTTATTTCTAGATATCCACAAACTTACATTTTCTTATACTTTGATAGATCATCATTCTCCCATTGCTTCTAGCAGCTCAAACTCTTAATGAATATTAATACGTGTGACTCATGTAAATGCGACTCAGATTGGGGATCAGTTGCCACTGCATGTTATGACATGTCTAAAATGCATATACCTTGACACATACTTGGAAAAATGCCCATGTAAGATACTAAACTTGGGCTCTGATATCAACTTATAGCACCCCACTCTTATAGGGCATATTCCCAAACATACCGATGATATTCGAGAACATACTCTACGAGGGTGGCATGCTAGGACAGTCAGTCAATCACACTCATTACAAATTATTCGCGCATCATATGCATTTTTCAGAAAACTAATAATCATTTCAGCCCATTTTATTTGTAAACATCACCAATCACAATTGTTACAAGCAATAAACACATCATCATAATTATTGTAATTATCTAGGCCCATTATAAATACAAAACGTGTTTAGTCATAACTGTTATAACAAATTGAAATCATTTATACAGTAAATAACGCCTGTGGAATACAATGTTTAATACTAAAATAACAGAAAAACATATGCAGATGCTAACTGATCCTGATCTCAAACTCTTTTCTAAATGCAGTGGTTATACTCCAATTGGTCTAGCTGGGTATCCCCTGAACCTAAAAGACAACGTTGCAATTTTGGTGAGTTTTGCGAACTCAGTGAACGGACCATCCTCGATGGCTCACTCATATCACATAACACAAATAACTCACAATTCACATTCACTTTGCAGATAAGTATTAGCATATATTGCATATCACTTCATCAGTTCATCATGTAGCATCAAATAACACTTTGTTCACTTACTTCACATTTCACATTTAAAACAATTCAAACAATTAATTTTGATCATTTAAAACATACATATCAATTATATATATAATGCTCATGAGACTCACTTTCGATTTTTACGTTATTGTGATCGAGTGCCTTAAATGTCCCGTATTCATTATAGATATCGAGCTTATTGATAACTGTCCTGTATTCGTTAGGGATACCAGACTCATTATACATAATGAGCCTTTGGCTCTTAATCACTTTTTGAGCTTTAAGGTCTTTTTCGGTGGCTACTCTGATCACAACTACCTTTTTCTGATAATGCATTCATGTAATGGAATGCATCAAATTATATAAGTTCAATCAGTCACTTTATTTCACTTTACACATTTACTTTCACATATCATCAAACCTAAGTCTGACATTCAACAAATATGTTGAGAATCATTTATTCCCTGCTCATTCATATTCAATGAAGCACTTCCAATATGTTCACACTTATCAAACTCCTCAAACTATTAATATCAAGAATTATCACAATCATATTCACATTAGTAATAATGCAATCTAGAAATTTAAACAGAACAATAAATTAAAGTAAGACCATCTAGGTCGATTCATAGTACGCTCTAGATTAGCATTTGCTTCCATGATTCGAAAACGTCTGGACACTGACATTCACTCCTATGTATCAACTTCATGCAATACACACATTACTAATTTTCACAATTACATAAACATTCAGTTGTACACATATGTATATATGTAATGTATAATGCATGCTCCATTTGACTATTTCGGGTATGTGTCCTTAATCAAATCTCTTGATCATTTAAGCATTATTATTTGTGTATATCAAGATTGCATTAGGTTCGTAGCTCAAAGAACTTAGTTATTCTGATATCACAATTCAGTCATTCATCATTTCTTTTTTAGTATCATATGATCACTTAATATCCAAGTTCTCTTTCATCTTTACTTAATACACATCATTCATCTTATGTGAATCATATTAGCCATTCATATGAACACCTTCATTCCCCTTATACTTATAGTTTTTCCAGATTTTGGTACTTTGATATCAACAATTCATTCATTATATTATAACCTCATTTATCACTCTAAACATTTCACACATTTAATCAATTAATCCCTCATTAATTAAATTAATTTCAAGTCTCATTCAAGCCTAGATGCACCATAGGAAAGTACCCTACCATTTGTTGTTGCAAACATTACACAAAAGAAGAAAGATTCACGTTAATGGTCATTTCAGACCCTGCCCACAATCGTGGGATTCCTCCCTGACAGAAATAATTTATTCTGGCCACAATCGAGGGATGGGTGCCACGATCGTGGCCTACCCCATTTTTCTGCACTTTTCTAGATTTCTCACTCTTTCCTTACTACATTCAACACCCTATGCATAGTTCATCATTCCTAGCTTAATTCCTCATCATTCTCATTTCCATTTTAACTCAAAACATCCATCAAACACATCATAAATTATTGTTCATCTTATATTCAAAAGCAGGACATCCAAGTATCCATACATTCATAAATATTTTAGCACATTTTATCATCATCATTCACATCTTCGTTTTATCTCTAAACTAGCATCCAAGTTCTTCTCATTTCAAGACATATTACTAGTCTTTGATTAAACTTCAATTCACTCTAATTCATCTCTATATAACAACTTATAAATCACATTTCTCATAAACCCAAAACAGAACATATTTAAATCATTCATTCTTTCTCATTTCTACACTCATCCCTTAGCACAAAATAGGTCATATACACATCTCTATATTCATCAACTTTCAATTCTCATTCAAACATCTTTAACACAACTCATGACCTATTGTTCATCATATACTCAAAACATGACATAACCTTACTCACTTCCTCATCCACGAATCAGCATGATTCAACTCCTCTATCATTATCATTTAACCTCAAAATATCATCAAATATATTTATATTTAACAAATCAAGAAGAACAATATACTACTTACTTGATTAGCTCAACTCTGTTTCAAAAATCACCATAAAACCCTAGCTTTCAAGCTTTACACGATCATTAATCTTCCAAGAACAAGATGGGAAAGATTGGGTCTTTTAGTGACAAGAAGAAGGAGATAACAACAATCTTGTAGTGGAAAGTGTAGGATGGTAAGAACTCAACATGATGAAGGTTGGTAAGATGGTCGTGAGTAAAGGAGAGAGTATCGTGAGATGGAGAAACAATAAAGAAGATGAGAGTGTTTAGTAAGAATGAAAGACAACGAAGATGTCTTCCAAATGGGCATATAATATGGGTTTTAAAAACTTGGTGGGTGTTATGACACCTTCCACTTAAAATTTTTGCTAATGTCTCCTTCTTCTAATGCTAATTAATACTTAATTGCTTAGTCCATTCATCCCACAATTTCTAAACTAATTTTCACCCAATTTTTCATGCCACTTGTCAATAAATCTTAATGTTACTTGTCAATTATTTCTACTGCCATTTGACACTTATTTCTACTACCATTTATCAATTGTCTTACCACTTGGCATTTTTCCTAGTCCAAAAATATTCATAAATATCATAAATTTCCTAAATTTTCACCAACATTTCTAAATCAATAACATAGTTTATCAAATCAATTTTCAACACAAAACATTCACTATTCACATCATAATCACATTAGAACCATTTATACCTTTAAAATGTCAAATGAGTGCATGACTAGTTGTTGTAATGTGTGCAATTTTCAATAATCACGTGTGTGTATGCTAATTTTATGCCTGAGTATGAAAAGTATTTTTCTAGTCTCTCGTTGCTATTTTTCATTTACAGAAATCTGGAGTTCTAACACTTAGTATGAAAATGGGATGCTACACAACATCAAGAGGGTTCCTAGTAATCTTGATAGATCAAGATGATGATGATAATAAAGTATGAATCATAATTTGTACCTTATTGTAAGGTTGATTTTTTCCTTATCATTTCCCTCGAACCGTTCCTAAAATTGACTCATCTTAACTACCGTAACCACACATATGTCCCACCTCTAATAAAATTCACAACACGTATTGAGAGAGCTCTACGAGTAGTATAGAGAGAGTTAAGTAAGAAATATCGGCTTTAAAGCCTAAGCCTATTTATATTTGTTTTAGACCTTTTAGTAATTTAATTAAAATAAAATTATAATTTTAAATCAATTTTAATTTTAATTTTAATTAATTCTAATCAAAAGTCAATTAAGCTCAGATAAAATCCAATATCTTATATTGTTCCCTATTTATTAAATATCTCATATTTAGTCTTAAGGCGCGGTTGGTTCGCATGAGGGAATGGTAATAGGAATGAGAATGAATATAGTGAGGAATGGAAATAGATATTATCATTATAATTATGATGATTGGTTAAGAGAAAGAAATGATTACTATTACCATTGACAGTGGTCGATTTGTAAAAAAATTGGGAAATAAAATTTTATTATATTTTAATTAATTAATTATGATTTAATGAAAATATTGTAATTAATTTTAATTAATTATATTGTAGCTAATTAATTAATTATATTTTAATAAATAAATAATAATAATATTTTAATTTATTATATTGTAATTTATTATATTTTAATTAATTAATTACAATATTTTAATTAATGAATGAATTACATTTTAATTAATTATATTGTAGTTAATTAATTATTAATAATATTTTAATTAATTATATTGTAATTAATTAAATAATCACAATATTTTAATGAATGAATAATTATATTTTAATTACTTATATTGTAACTAATTAATTAATTATTTTGTAATTAATTATATTTTAATTAATTTATTATATTTTAATTAATTAATTAATTATAATATTTTAATTAATGAATAAATTATATTTTAATTAATTATATTGTAGTTAATTAATTATTAATAATATTTTAATTAATTATATTGTAATTAATTAATTAATTAATTAATATATTTTAATTAATTGTAACAAGTACACTCTTACATAACAATCTAGATTAGGAGAGGAATGAGGTATTACCCAAAAATGGGTAATCAAAATAATGACATAATAATCATAGGTCCTTACCAAACTCAATATTTCATTCCATACTCATTCCCCTGTTTTCAAACCCACTAAACAAGCGCACCCTAAAGCTTCTCAAATTTTACATTCAAGTCCAACTTGGTTAAAGCACCTTTTTCTCTCTTTAACTCATTCTTTTTGTGTGACCCATTAAGCTCTTAAATATATTGACAATGGATATAAATTATAACTCTGAATCATATTTAAGATTAGATAAATTAAACTCCTTTAATTTATCTTTAAATCTTTAACTAAATAATTTATATTCATAATTAAGATTGATATCTAGTAACATTCTATGACTACCTAAATATTTAAGAATGTCAAAGAAGTTTTTGACTAACTTTTCCATACATTATTTTTTTCTTATAATCCAATTCTTTCGTCATATAATATTCCAATTAGACATAGAATATAGAATTAATATTTATTTTATTTGAGTTTAATCATTTTAGTTCTCTACCATTAGTAATTGATTTTATTAATGATATTTGTACTATTTTACAAAGTGTAATTCCACTTTGGGCAATGATTTTTTGAATCAATACTAATAAAGAAGAATGGAACATTCTTCGTAATTACTTTAGGGTGATGAATCATATATTGATCACTTAACTACCTTTATATAGTTTATTTTATATCTAACAACTATCGATTAATCTACCCTTAACTAGAATATGTCATAATTAGCATCAAAACTTAACAATTCCTATATGAAATACTTTAGAGATCTCACATCAAATGATCACTTATATAATTATCACAATGAAAATTTTAATAAACATACAAGTAATGTTTTAAATGAATTTCTTACGAGAAGTTAGTTTATTAGACTTGTTATCTAACAAAGACCCGTATGTTTAGTCAAGTATCTCCATATTTATTTCTTTCATAAAGAATAAATGTAGCTTTTACTAATCTTTTTATGCTCTATTAATATTTAGTTTCAATAAAATAATAATTAGAATAATTTAATAATAATATATAAATACAATACGAATATAATAATTACGATCTCATCATAATTTTATTTTCAATAATTTTTTTTAAGAACTTTATCATATATATTAAAATATATATGAGATAAATAATATTATTAAATTATATCCCTGAATTGCAAACAACCAATCCGCTGTAAAACATAAACCAGCGGATGATAGCAAGTGGGCTTATAGTGCATTCATGCGCCGATGCAACTATCAGAGATTGGGTCTCAAAAGGCGAGGGAAGATGCCGCACATGTACATGTGCTTTGTAATCTGTCTTGTCATAGTGAAGATATCCGAGCTTGTGTCGACACTGCAGATGCTATTCCACCATTTTATAAGATATGACACTATAAAGCTTATCCAAACAGCTTATCCAAACGGCTGATTTTGCAACAATTAATCAGTTATTTGCTTTGCTCACAGCTTAAGATACACAGCTGGCTCAAAGGCCCATTTGATAGAAGTTATTGGTTATGTGGATCTATTCCTTTCTAGAATTGAAGATGTATGAGTATGTTTGTTGCATGTAAATATATTCCTTTGTTAGTGGATCTATTTAAACCTTTGTGGGATAGGCCATGTGTCCCTCCGATTTCTGTTCTACTTCCAAGTCATATTGCTTATGGAAATTGATTTAAGGCTGCGTTTGGATCTGCGATGCGGTAGGAATAAGTACTTATCCACCGCAGTTTTCAAACGCAGTTACACGTTTGGATTTGCGGCCGACAACTGCAGGTTGGAGAAAACTGCGGTGCTACCACAGAAATAGATAAGCAGAAAGAGGGCTGCGGTAGGAAACTGATTATTCGGTGAAAATTTTACCTTCCAATAATAACCTCATGATATTTTAGTATTTTCCATTATACCCTTACTTAATTAATAGA
>JANQAP020506171.1:0-15079 GCA_026874005.2 Erythroxylum coriaceum | reverse complement strand
GTAGGAATTGAAAGATATGAATTTGTGAAGTTTGGATATGGTTTAGGTGATATGTAACAGGGCAGAAACTTTGATTGCGAATTTGACCCTTTTAGAGGTTGAAATTGCTCCCAGTTCTTCATGAAAAGTGTAGAATGTGTTCTGATCTTTCCATTGCTATAAAGCATGGAAGTTTTGAGTAATGGAATAGGAAGTTATGATTTTTAGAAGTTGTGTTATTGTTTAGGATGAGATTTATAGGACAAATTTGTTTGAAGTGAATTTTGACCCCTATAGAGGTGGAATTTGTCTGTTACATGTGCAAAATTCACTATTCACTTACATTTGTATGCATGAACATATAAAGACAATTTTAAGCATTTATAACCTATTCCAAATGACTATTTTACCCTTCCCATTGGTGAGGGGATGTTACAGAGGGAGCTAGGGGATGGACTAAGGGGATTTTCTAGGTTTGTATGGGATGGGGAGAGATAGAGGATAGGGGGTAAAATCAACTAGGGTAATGACTAGGAGCCTGCATAAGAACTAGAGAAACAAAAACCATTATCGGAAACAGAACAAGTAGGTTGCTGCAGGAAAAAAGAAGAAAGACAACTTATCATAAATGGTATTAACAGGAGTAGGAATCAAAGACAAGACCTTTAATCCTGTAAATACCTTGTAGGACTAAAGAGAGAGATAAATGAAAGTCTAGTAGGAAGAAGGTTGGAAATGGAGCAACGAAAGCAAAGAAAAGTTGGAACTCACACAAGGATTGAGTTGGAAAAGGATGACAACTAAGGAGTAGGAGAAAGACCAATTGAGGCGAGTAAAAGTAGATGAAATGCAACAAAATATGGGTAGGAAAATGTAGAAGAAACTGGGTAGAGAGATAAGGTTGGAAATAGATTAAGGAAAGTAAAGAAAAACTAAAATTTACGCAAGGTTTGGGATGGAAAGAATGGACAACAATGGAGTAGGAGCAAACAAGTTGAGAGTAGTAGAGATGGATGAAATTTTAGGGAAGCTACTTGATTTATAAAGTTAACCAAGCTTAACGACTAAGTTTAAATTAATTTAAATTGATTTTTCACTTTTAAACTTCTCTTTATGTGTGACCTATTAGGTTCTTAATATATTGAAAATGATTATAAATTATAATTCTAAATAATAATTAGAATTAGATAAATTAAAATAATTATATCACACATTAAATTACAATCAATTGATTGGCTAAAAGAGTATAAAATAACAATCTCCCAATTATACTAAAACTAGTTTCCTATGTATCTAAAACCATAGCCATCTATATGTCAATCATGTCTCTTTTTTTATAACAAATTAGTGAGAGGACTTGCAAGATTATATTTAGTTGGACCTTTCTCCAATGTAATGTATATTTGCTTTACTATCACTCTAATCAAGTGAAACTTCTTAAGTATATGTTTAGACTATTGATGAGACCTTGGGTCCTTAGCCTATATAATATTATTAAATCAACAATGCTAAGAACTACTTCAAGTTCAATAATGAATCTCTTGATCCAAACTAATTCTTTTTTTGCCTTTAACACTAAAATGTACTCTACCTTAGTTCTAGAATTGACAGTTGTATATTATAGTAAATTTTCTAAATTTTTGAGTGTGTTTTTAAGTGTTTTCTTAGATGATATATGTGTTTAGGATTTAAAATTGTGTTATTGATAGTGTTTCTATGCGTTTTAATTGATTGATTGGTTTAGAGTAATAATTTGATCTTAATTTTATGTTTCCAGGGGTATTTGATGTGTTTTTGAGTGAATGGAAATAGGAAATTTAAGAAAAGAGAAGAATTGGAAGTATGGAAGCAGGCCACAATTGTGACATCTCCCATGATCTTGAGCAGCACGCATGGGACTCTCTGTCACGATTGTGAAAGTATGGAAGCAGGCCACAATCGTGGCATCTCCTATGATCTTGAGTAGCATGCATGGGGGTCTCTGTCACGATCGTGGCCTTATTCATAATAGTGACAGACGGCGTGAAATAATGTAGACTTTCTAGCTTGAGAGTTTTGTATATTTGATGTTTTGGGGCTATTTTTGGAACCAAATTAAGCATGAAAACTCTAGAAATAACCTTAAAAGCCTCAAGAAGTATTTAAGGACAGGAAAAACACCAAAAAGGAAGCAGCTATTATATTCAAAGAAGATCAAAGAGGAGACATTAATAGAACTCCAGATTTTCCAAAATTTGAAATTAAGACTCCAACTAGTTTTTCTTTCTTTTCCTTTCATATATTTCATTGTTTTGGATGTTGATTTGGATTATTATGATGTTGAACATGATTATGGGTTTCTAAATCCATAGTAAGGATTGTTCTTGATTTGTTTTGTTAAACTTTATTCTTGTTGAATTCAATTGATATATCAATGCTTTGTGATATTTGTTACACTTATACTTGGTAATCAATCGAGAGAGTGAATGAACAAGTTATTTGTGTTAAGGTGCACAATGAGAGTTGGTAACTTCATAGACCTGTAAATATCATATTAAAACAACTAAGGAGAGATCTTAATTGTGAATTAATTATCTTTAGGATTGTTTCCAATCCAATTAAATAGTTAAGAGTAGCTTTGTGAATCGAGAGGTTGGAACTATATTATTATTGATTTCAATTGAGATTACTTGATTAGATCTTGACAGAGGGTAATTAAAACCTTAGGATATCTAGGATCGAACATAATTGAATCAACAAGATAAAGGAAAGATAAAATAAGGATAGAATAATTCCTATATTTTGAGCATTGATTAACTTTATTCTTATTTGTAGATCAATTATTCAATTGTTTCGTTTTATTAGTTATTTTAATTTTAGTAAATTATTTTAATTCAGTCAATATTTTAGTACCTTAAACAAAGTTTTGTTCAAGCTTTTATGTGTCTAATTAGTTCTTGTGGGATGGATACTGATATGTGTTTAATTATTGATATATTTAATCATTTACACTTAGCGATTAATGAAACGAAAATGTTTAAGATACTCACTTTAATTCATATATGATTTTAGGTATAATTTGGAAGCAAATAAATTAAAGTGAGTGGAAAGCACTACATTTGGGCTATTTTTTGGGGATTAATTTTCACTTGTGTTCATGGAGCAAGAACAAGAAAATTAAAAGACAAGAAGAAAATTAATAGAAAAAATGCAAAGAACAGTGAATGAAGATCGACAACAGGAAAAAGAGAAGCAAAATGACAGTGTAAGAAGAAGAAAACACAGTGCAGGAGGATAGAGTAAAACGACGTCTGCATTTCACGTCTGTATTAACACAATTATCTGCGTTAAATGTAGACAAGAGCTGCGTTTCACGGGCAGTAACTGGAGGTTTTCAAGTTGAAAAAACAGTAGCGTGACCATCTAACTTTAATTGTCCTATCATGCTATAGTCAAATGGAAGTGAAGAGTTGCGGCAGTGAGTAGAGAAGGAGACGCGACTTGCTGGGCGGCTTGCAAGAGGAGCTGCGAGAGAGGGTTGGGCTTCAGAGAAAATAAGAAGAGTTCCGTGAATAGTGGGGTGGTCTAACACCTTTAATTGTCAAATCAATGAATAGGAGTGTGGAGAAGAGAAGCTTGCTGCCGTAAGTGAAGGAACGAGTGGGTTTTCGGTTAGGTATTTTTATGGGGATTGAAGCATTTTTTCGAGAGAGACCCATAGAGGGATAATGTCCCGATGCCAGTTCGGAGGTAACATTGAAGCCAACGACCTGGGTTAAGTGTATTTTCTTATTTTTTTGTTTTCTTTCTCTCATTAGAAATTGATTGTGTTATCTTGTGTTAATTGATTTGGGTTTTGTGTATGGATAATAGGATTTTCATTATTGTTCGGTCATTTATGTATGAACCCATTGGGCATTGTGAAAAGATGATTTTAATGCGTTCACTGAATCGTTTAATTACATACCCATTGTTAGAATTTCGATATAATCTGTAATTGTTATGTTGAAATTCATGTGTAGCGTTTAATGATTCGTAATCATTAGAGATAACATGACCTAGGTTAAATGACGCATCGTATGCAGTTGTTTTCTTGATTAATTAATTTTTTAATTCGTAATGCTACTGCCTAATTAAATCTAGAGATCATATCCTAGGTTATTCGATGATTACATTTAATTAACGATCGTATCTTGATTAAAAAAAACTAAGAGAAAACTCAAGTTAATTATTAACCCACGATTAATAGTTGCTAGGAGAGGTTTGAGAACAATAAATCAATGAAATATGCTTAATTAGGGTGTAGACTAAGATTGAACCAAAGATCTGGATCCCTACCGAATTCCCCAATTTTACCAATTTTGTATATTTTCTTTAATTTATTTTTATTAGTTAGTTTCATTTTATTTTCTTATTCCAAAATCCAAATTCATGTGTAGCGATTAATGATTCGTAATCATTAGAGATAACATGACCTAGGTTAAATGACGCATCGTATGTAGTTGTTTTCTTGATTAATCAGTTTTTTAATTCGTAATGCTACAGCCGAATTAAATCTAGAGATCATATCCTACATTATTTGGTGATTAGATTTAATTAACGATAGTATCTTGATTAAAAAAAACCTAAGAGAAAACTCGGGTTAATTATTAACCCACGATTAATAGTTGCTAGGAGAGATTTGAGAACAATAAATCAATGAAATAAGCTTAATTAGGGTGTAGACTGAGATTGAACCAAAGATTCGGATTCCTACCGAATTCCCCAATTTTACCATTTTTGTATATTTTCTTTAATTTTTTTATTAGTTAGTTTCATTTTATTTTCTTATTCCAAAATTCAAACAAAGTAGAAAATATATCAACCCTAGGCATCATAAAGAAAGAACGAGAGATTCGGAAAGCTAAACACTAAGAAGCAATATAAAGAATGATGGTGGAAGAAAAAACCATATAGAACATCAACAGATGCTTATAGACTTCATGAGGCCAGGGTTCGATGCCACTCAACAAGGAACTACTCGACCACTAGTGTGAATGAACAAATTTGAGATCAAACTAGCACTGTTAAACATGCTATAGACCAATGTACAATTTTATGGTTTGGCCAATGAGGATCCTAATGCTCATCTAGCTAATTTAATAGAGATTTGTTTCATGTTTTGGTATAATGGTTATCAGAAGATGCAAGCAGGATGAGGCCCTTCCCCTTTATACTTAATGATGGAGCCAAGATGTAGTTGGATTCACTCAATCTAATAAACATCACAACATGGGAGCAACTAGTGCAAGACTTTTTAGTTAAGTACTTCCCTTTGACAAAGACTACGAGGCTTATAAAGGAAATTACAAATTTCAAGTAAAACGAAGGGGACCCTTTATATGAAGCATGAGAGCAATATAAGGAGTTGCAAAGGAGCTGTCTATATTACAACTCGCTAAGGGAGTTCCTTTTGCAAACATTTTACAACGAAGTTAATCCAACCACGTAAGGCACTACTAATGCATTTATCAAAGGATCATTAATGAGAAAAATAGTTGATGAGGCATAGATTTGTTAGAGGAGATGACAAATAATAGCTATCTTTGGATATCAGAACGAAGTAGACAACATTTAAACTTCTGAGATTAAAAAGGAATTATTCTTATAGATTCAGTGACAGCATTGCAAACAGAGATTGCCAACCTAACTAAGTAATTGAATAGTATAAAATCCACCTCTTCCTTTCCACTCAAAGAAATTCAACATAGATGTGAGCTATTCAGATAAGAGAGCCATATCATAGCTGATCGCTTCCTAGTGGAAAACAACAATGTGGAGCAGCTCAACTTTATTGGAGCACAATTTGGTCAGGGGTGATAATCCTTACTTAAATACTTACAATCCTGGGTGGGAGAATCACCTAAATTTCTCTTGGTCTAATAATGCAGGGACTTAAATGAGAACTTAAGGCCCATGGGGATTTTAGCAAGACAAGTTTGGTTAATGGGAATTAAAAGCATTCACAATCTAGAGGTTTAAATGGGCCAATTAGTTGATGCATTGTCTGCACGAAGTGTGAGGAGTCTCTTGAGCATCACAGAACCGAATCCAAGGGACTAAAATTCATCACACTTAGGAGTGGGAAAGAGTTAAAAGAACTATCTAAAAAGCAAACTAAATCCCACCAAGTAGATGATCAAGAGAAAAAGAACAAGGATGAAGAAAATAAAGCTGACACTTCCTACATTCCTTCTCCTCCATATCCATCGAAAATTCGATTCCCACAAAGATTACAACAAAACATAATAGATATGCAATTTGTAACGTTTGTGAAGAAGTTGAAGAAATTGCAAATTACCTTGCTTTTTGTGGAATCTTAAGAGAGCATACCCAAGTATGCAAAGTTTCTCAAAGACATCTTTTCAAACAAGCAAACTTGGGATAAGAACCAAATGATCTCCATACCAAAAAGTTGTAACTCCATAATTACCAACCACATGTTTTTAAAGTTGAAAGATCAAGAGAATTTTACTATACCCTGTGTAGTTGGTAATATATAATTTTCTAAATCTTTATGTGACTTAGGGTGTAATTATTAATCTTATGCCTTTATCTATTTTTAGGAAATTGGGGCTAGAAGAGGTGAAGCTAACTTCCATGCTTATTTAGTTAGTATATCAACTTGTAAAGAAACTATTTGATGCAATAGAGGACGTGCCTATAAAAGTGAACAAATTTATTATTCCTATAGATTTTATTGTGTTCGACTGTAAAGAGGATCGAAATTGTCCACTAATTTATACTAGACCCTTTTTGAACATTGGAAGAGCTTTGGTAATGTCTAAGAAGGCAATATCATCATTTGGATTGGAAGCGAACAAGTGGGATTCAATATGAATAAAGTATTGAAGAATCTGAATATGAGCAAGTCATGCATAAGAGTTAATGTAGTTGACGAATTGTTACAGAAGTAAGTGGAGGAGCCAATTTCAAAAACTATTGATGAAGTATTGGCAGTCGCTTTAAGGACGAATAATTTCTGCCTCTTACAATATAAGTTGTTTCATTCAACTAAAAATTCAGAGAGTTTTATGATTCCTTGTTTTAGTAACAATTTTTTAACAGGTTAGGGAATAAGTTTTGGGAGATACTTGAGGAAACTTGAGCAAACTGTGGAAAAAATGGAGTATTCTAACCATACTGTAATTGTGGTAGGTGAGAACGCATAACAAACTTGTGACCCACATACAAAAACCCTAGCTTGCCCTTTTTTCAAACTCTAAACCTTTAAATACTTGTTTTCTCTTCTTTAACCTCTCATATTCTCTCTCTAAACTTCAAGCCACCTTCATAGCTCTCTACTTTCTCTTAAATCTCTCTCCATTTTCACTTGGTTTTTCAATTTTTTCTTTCATCTATATTATCATTCCTTTTACACAAATCTAGTGATTTCCACACAAAATTGCATCTTTTAAGTGGGTTTTGTAAGATTTTCTCTACATTTTATTCTTCCACATTTTTGGGTTATATTTTGTGTTTTTTTCTCTCTGTTTTCTTGGTTATTTTTATAGGTTATACACTCAATATGGCTCTAAGAATCAAACAAATTGCAAAACATTCAACTTTGAAAGGAAAAGAAAAAGTGTCTGGTGATGGTGCACGAGACTTGGCCAAAGATTTTGGAGCATTTTTTCTAATCTTCTTGCAATAAGAAGATAGGATATCTCAAACCCTTCATTTAAGAATTATTATGACACCTAATTATTTCTATTTTTCAATCTTAGAAAATATAGATTTGAAAAGAAAAATTGAGACTTTTAAGCACTAAAATTCAATAGGACAAATTTATCCATTTTGATTATCCTGTGTATGAAGAATTGACCCTTGAGTTTTATATTACTTTGCATTTTGAGTCACGAAAGTTAGATAATTTTTTGTTTCGATCACGTGGAAAAACTTATCACGTGGATTTACGATATTACGGAGGAAATATGTAGTTTCCCAAAATCAAAAATTATTGACAAACATGGAAACTTTCTTGTTGACAAATATTGGAAAACAATTAACAAAGTTGGAATGGTTTAATTTGAAAAATGCACCAAATAATATTATTTTGAATTATGAACCTTTGTTACTACACAAATTTATGTTTTAAACTGTTTTTACAAAAACTTAAACTGACAAATGTTCTACAAAAGATTTATTTATCTTACGGTGCACGAATCATAAAATTCAAATTTGTACGTCCACCCACTTTTTTCAAATGATAATGACTTCTCATAATAAGAAAAGTAACTATTTAGGCATAGGTTTTCTTGTCATTGCATTATCTCAATTTTATGGTATTTTTGTTGATAGACTAGCCCTTGTTTTTCCTGAGCTTTTAAATCATATGAATTGATGTGAGTGAAGATCTTAGAGTGCCATGGTATGGAACTCTAAGAAATCGGCTCGAAATTACCAGTTAAACAAGGATACACCAGGTGAGTTTGAGTTTCACACAATAGCACCAACAAGAAGTCTCATCAAGTGAAGAATTTGAGGAGGAAAAAGAGGAAGGATGGGAGAAAGTTCATAATAAAATGGAAGAAAACAACAAGCACTTGGAGAGTCGTTTAGTCACCATGGAGGCATAATTAAAGGACGTCTTGCACCATTAGCGTCAATATCGGTATCAAATGAAGAAAATAGTCAAATATTTTATTGTTCAAGGTGTCCAAATTCAATCCTCAACTCCACCACCTGAATCACCATAAGTTTGCTTGCTCTTACTTTGTCTTTAGTATTGTCTATCTTTATCTGTATTGTTTTATTTCTTACATTGAGGACAATATGTTTTTCAAGTATGGGATGTTTATGTATTGGCATATCATTTGTGTGTGAAATAGCCAATGATATGAATTGAAAGGAATTGATTTACTTTGAACACTGTCATTTACATTTTAAGGGCAAATTGTGAATTTTTTGTTTTAAGTATTTTTGGGATGAATATGCATGTTAATTAGGATATGACACCTATTCTTTCACTTTATGACACATGTTTGTATACATTTATATTTGCATTCAATTAAATTGGTTAGCATCATTAGTTCCTTTTCATAAGAGTGATTGAAAGAAGAAATGAGGTAAGCTAAGAAATAAAAACAAAAAAGTATTAAATAAAATTCTTATTTTTCTGGCCCATTTTATAAAAATGGGTTAAGAATAGAACTGTTAGCTAGTTGAGAGTTGTGATATAGCTAAGTAATTGGGGGCATTCATGACAAAAAGTTTGTCTTCGCGTCAAAAGGCTATAATGACGCTCCAACCAATCTAAATAAGAAAATGTAACCTAGTTGAGTAACTGAGGGACATTCATGACAAAGTGTTTGCCTTTGCATCAAAATACTAGTTGATCGTTAAAGAAAATATAAAAAATAGTGCTTGCAATAAAATTAAAACTATTGATCTTTTAAAAAATCAATAATTTTCATGAAAGGATACTTAGTGATAGTTACCTTTTTAATTGATCAATAATAATAAATGCATGCTTATAAGTGCCATAGGTGTATGAATAGGGTTTTAATATTTTGATTGATATGTACATTCAAATCAAAGGACTTAAACACGAAAGAAATAAGTTAGTATGTAGGCACTTTTTAAGTGGTTGGTATTTGAGTTTAAGTTATTCATTGAGATTTGATGCCATTGAACCTGTTGGATTGTTGGATGATTATGCGTTTTATTTGTTTATGGCTTCATTTTTGCTTGGGTACAAGCAAAGGTTTAAGTGTGGGGATGTTAATAGGTGTAGAATATAATATGTTTTCTAGGTGTTTGAGTGTGTTTTAAAGTCTTTTTTTAGATGATATCATGTGTCTAAGACTTAGAATTGTGTTATTGTTAGTGTTTCTATGTGTTTTAACTGTTTGATCAGTTTAGAGAAAGAATTTGATCTTAATTTTATTCAAGGGGTGTTTGATGTATTTATGAATAAATGGAAATAAGAAATTGAAGAAAAGAGAAGAATTATTTAAGGACAAGAAAAACACCAAAAAGGAAGCAGCCATCAGATTTAAAGAAGATCAAAGAGTATACATCAAGAGCATTCTAGATTTTCTAGAATTAAAGATCATGACTCCAAATAGTTTTTCTTTCTTTTCTCTTCATATATTTCATTGTCTTAGATATTGATTTCGATTATTAGGATTTTGAACATGATTATGGGTTCCTAAATCCATATTAGGGATTGTTCTTGATATATTTTGTTAAACTTTATTCTTGTTGAATTCAATTGATATATCAATATTTTATGACATATATTATGTTTATACTTGGTAATAAATCTACAGAGTGAATCAAGTTAGTTATGTTATGGTGTCCAACGAGATTTGGTAGGTTAATAGACCTGTAAATATCAGATTAATAAACAATTGAACAGAGACCTTTATTTATTTTTAGGATTGCTTCAAATCCAATTGAATAGTTAGGAGTAGTTTTGTGAATCAAGAGGTTGCAATTATATTATTATTGATTTCAATTAGGATTACTTGATTAAATCTCAAGAGAGGGTAATCAAAACCTTAAGATATCTTTGATCGAGAATAACTGAATCAATAAGATAAAGGAAAGACAAAACAACGATAGAATAATTTCTAAGTTTCTAGCTCTGATTAACTTTATTCTTATTGGTAGCTTAATTATTCAATTGTTTCATTTTATTAGTTGTTTTAATTTTAGTAAATTTGTTTTATTTCAATCAATCTTTTAGTACCTTAAACAAATTTTCATTCAAGTTATTAGGTGTCTAATTAGTCCTTGTGAGAACGATACCTTTTGTACCATAAGTTACGATCAATATACTTATGGAATTAAAAGTTTTCGATATAAAACTTATCAACAAGAATCATTAATGGTTAGGTGTTTGGAACTTTTCTAACTTACTACACCACTCTTTAAAGTGAAGATGTGCCCTGATTATGATCTATTGTCATTAAGATCGGATGGGAAACTTGCAATTAAATACTCCTAAACTATAATAGTCGGTTTCCAAAATATACTAAGAGTTAGAACACTAGACCATTGCACATGAGTAATAGCATTGAGAATTTATAAAATGCATTTCATTCACATGCATATCATTAGCATACACACATGAATTATGACTTTGTACACATTACAAAGATAATATATGCACTCAATTGACATGTTCCGGGGTATGAAAGGTTTACAATGATCATTATGTGAATTGTGTATTGTTATATCTTAAATTTTGGTTTGATTGGTTACAAGTAGTAAATTTGGAATTTATCGTTAGAATTGGAAGATTGATGAATTAATATGTACATTTGGACTAGGAAAAATGCCAAGTGGTAAGACAAATTGACACATGAAAAATTAGGATGGCTAAGCCTATAAATTGAGTGATTTGGTATAGATAAATGAGTGACATTTGGCATGGGTAATTAATTGACAAATGGTAGCATGATTGAGTGACAAATGGACTAGTAATTAGGTGACATTTGGAAGCTATAATATGGGACAAATGGAAGGCATACCTAGTGACAAATGCCATGGTTAAATGGTGACCCCTTGCATTTAGTTGGATTAAGCTAATGCAGAAGAAGTTTATGCTGAAACATTCACAATCTTCTCCTATTCTCTCTACTGAAAATTGCTCCTATCTTAGATCTTTGTATTTTGGTTTAAGTCTTGCAAAATTCCCACACCAAAATAAATACTTTTACCCTTCACAAGATAGTTAAAGAACTAGCTTATTGTTCTCTTTTAACCCTTGCCAAAAACCAACTTGTTTCCACCTTGAATTTGTGGTGATCTTGCTTGCATGGAGGGCTAGATTAGCTTGAGTTTTTGAGGTAGAATTTGATCTTAACAAGTAAGTAGAAATATGATCTTTATGACATGTTTTAAAAAAATGATAATGATGATTGAATTGGGATGGATTGTTTATGATGTTGATGATAAAGTGTGCTGGAATATGTTGGATGAACTTAGATACTTTTATGCTTTGTACTTGATGTATTAAAACCGTGAGTTATAGGTTATTGTATGGATGAATTGGATTGGGATTTGAAGTATAATGAAGGTGAATTTATGTTAAAGAAAGGTGTTATTATAATGTTCTTGAATTGGGAAAGAACTAGGACTATATGTTTGATAGTGAATGATAGTTTCTGTTTTGGTTTTTAATGCATGAAAGACAATAGTTTATAAGTTTCCAATTGAATAATTTTGAGTAGGAATTAGAGATGAGATTGATGAGGAATTGGAGTATAATTAAAGTATAATTGAGGTATATTTAATGGACTATTAAGAGGATGTTTTGAATTTGGAATTAAGATGTAAAAATCTGGAAAACAATTACAGCAAATGGGTGATGAACTTTCGTTTCACTCATCCTACGATCTTGGGAGCTGTATACATGATCGTGGGAAATGCCTTGAAGTGAAGAAAATGCTATTTTATGTGATTATTGAATTAACTAAGGATAAGTCAATTTACTTTGGTGTATTTGGAATTGATTGAGGCTTAAAATGAACCTAGTTTGATGTTGGATAAGTTGGTTAAGTGCTTGATAAGTTTAGGTTGTTAATTGATGTTATAACTTAAGGAAAGGATTGTTTGATATCAATGTATTTAAATTTGTAATTTATGAGTGTTAAAGGAATGAAGGTATTCTTATGAATATAAGTGTGATCCAAAGGATATGAATAATGCATTTGGAATGAATGAATGAGAATTGGGAATTGTATGAATATATATAATGCTAGAAAAGGGTTAGTGAATGTATGATTGATGAATTTAGAATAATCAAGTTTACTTGAGGTATAAACCTAAATTGTAAATTAGTTATATCCAAGCTATGATGTATGAATGGTTAAGATTTGTGAATAAGGATACATACTCCAGAATGTCAATTGAGCATGCATTGAACATGACACATATATATATGTGCATAAATGAATATTTATATGATTGATCAACTTAGTAATGTGTAAAATATGTGTGTATTGCATGATTTAAAAATTATAAGTTGATCTTCAGCATCAAGACATTGCTGGATCATCAAGGTAATTGCTTATCTGAAGCGTACTGTGAGTTAAAATTCAGCTATTGAATTGTTTCTTATGTGATTGAGATAATTCCTTACATTGATGGTCTGAGGAGTTTGATATTTGGGATTGTATTGGAAGTGTTTTCTAATTATGTATGAATATAGAAATTATGTAAACTCAATTATATATGTTTCTATCTGATATGTATGCTAAATATAAAATGTGAGAATGATTGAATGTGAAATTTCGAAAGGAATATGAAATATATGAGCAATTGAATGTGAATTGTCAGACTTAGATTTGATGAATCTGATACATGGGACAGAAGCTCATAGGAATGAAAGGTAATGAAACATGGCATATAGAATGATGCATCACATTGAAATACATGATCAGATAAAGGAGTTGTGACCGAAGTGACTAGTGAAAAAGAGCAAAGCTTAGAAATGTGTACAAAGAGTCACATGTTCAGTTATTAATGAGCCCGGTATCCACAATAGGTACAAGACAGTAAATGAAATGAGCTCGGTATCCACAATAGATACGGGACAGTAAATAAGGGCTCAGTCACAGCAAAGTAAAAATAAATGGAGTCACATGTGCATTTGTATATACAACTTGATATGTATCATATGGATGATTGAATTGAATTATTGAATTGTTCTGAAATAGTGATGCGAAATATTTTGAATACAAGTTTTACTTGCTAAAGCATGACAAAATGTGGCGAAATATTCAATATTTGATGATATGATTTGCTTCTGAATTTGAATGTGAATTGTCCTTATGTTTTGATATGAGTGAGCACATCAATGATGGTTCACTCACTGAGTTAGCAAACTCATCAAAATTGCAATGTTGATTTGCAGGTACAAGGGAGACCTAGTTCTTAAGGCAAACTAGTAGAAGTCTAATACTGTCAATTTTGGAAAAACAAGAATGGTTCAAAGGTCTAGTCAGCTGATATATGGGGAGTTGTAAAAGAGCAGTAAACTCTCAGATGTTTTGGTAATGTAAACATATGTATTATGAAGTGTAATGCTTCAGTGTAAGTTATGTTTGTGAATGAAATGACAAAAGTTGACTTTTAGATTACTTATGTTTTGTATGATGTGATAATAGGTTAATGTGATTGCTCTAACATGTCATTTTCATAGGGTATATTCTTGAATGTTCTCTGGATGTTCAGACATATGCTCTATGGCAATGGTGTGTTACATAAACTCTTTTTTAACTCCTCCATAGACTAAGGAAACATCTTTAGTTCTTCTCAAGTACTTTAAGACGTTTTCCACAGTTAGAACTTAATTAAGAGATTTAAAGTTTCTAAAATTAAGGTCTAATCAAAATTAATATAATCTCATTACACTAGTTATATCTAGCATAATCAAATTATGGAAGATAATCCTTTAAAGCTTTCATTGATTCTAATTATTAATTTGAAAAATAATTTAATTTAATATTTCAAGTTGAAAAATTAAACTTAATTCTAAATATATTTATGATAAAAATTTAATTCTTTTGAAAATAAAATATAACCAATTAGGAAATAATTTCTAGATTTATTAGGAACATATGTTGCACGTGCATTTTTGTTTGGTGCATTTATAAGAAGACACCTAAACGGTTCTCCTCCATTTAGGCATCTTCTTCTATCGCATATAGTTTCTTAAGGGCGTCTCTTCCTATAAGGGTAATTGATGCTCTTTTTAGTGACAATAATCACCATTAGCAACAGAGGAGGCCTCTTCACTACCAACTAGCACTACTAGATCTACACATACACACACATAGAACCACATTCAATATAGTTATAGAAACTTCAATCTTTGATATGATATTTCTATAAGAACATGCCTAAAATTTCTAAAACTAGACTCATCATAATTGTTGACCCCTGAAATTTTTTTTCCTTAAATTAAGCATAATAGTTTATGGAATAAATGCATAAGAATGAAATTAGGGCATTTTTGGCATGTAGCTTAAGTACCAAAAGAGCCTAAGCTAATAAGGAAGGGTAAAGTGGACTTTTGGGACTCATTAAGGGTACATTGGGAAAAAGGAATTGTAGTCTTGTTATCTTA
>JANQAP020506170.1:4389-28076 GCA_026874005.2 Erythroxylum coriaceum | reverse complement strand
ATCCACTTGCAATTTAAGGTTCCAAATGCTTCATAAATTGAGAACAAATTGTTATAGACGCTAAAAATTTATGGCAGAAGTTTTTTTCATTTTTAGTTACTAGATATGTATTTTGTCTATTTTAATGCTCATGTTTTCTAAATACCATTGATTTATTATCTTTTGGTGCTATGTGTTTTGTTAGATATTTATGGTTTGAAGCTCCTTAAATCTAATTAGAGATGGCAATAGGTTTTTATAACATCTCAAGTCCATATTGACCCATCAATAACAACAACTCCAAATTAAGCATTAAAAAATCACATGTTTAAAAATAGATAGAGATGAGTTTATTAGTAGATTGTTCTATGAGTTTATAAAGGCTTTCATCTCTTTTCTCTTTTTTAAAAAATAAGATTGTGATACCCACATTGCATGTGAAATTTCACAACTTTTATCTTAACGAGGACATTAAGGCTTTAAAGAAAAGAGATTGTGAAATCTCCCATGGGAGATGGGTATCAAAATCCCATATCAGAAATGAAAGAAGAGGAGAGTTAAAAGTCTTTATAAGCTTATATAAAAGACTAGTTATTGACTTCTTAATTAAATATTTTCAAGAATATGCACCTTTTAAACTCAAATAGGAGTTATTATTAAATTATTCTAGATTTGGGATGCCAGCAATGGTATCAAAGCAATTTTTTACTAAATTAAATTACTGATAAAATCTTTAATTAATTATTTTTTCAATGTTAATTATTTTTTCAATGTTATTTCTTTATTTCTAAATTAAATTTATTGTTAGATCAATTTAAAGTTGTGACTTTGTGGTGGACTTCTACATGCATGAACATTTTGCTCACTGGCTTTTGATTTCATTGATGTAGTGATGATCTCTTTGGTGATCAATTTGGAGTTAATTTCCCAAAGAATTAATTAAATGATTTTGTTTAATATTTTTTATGTATTAACATTGTAGCTTTCACGATCACGTTTAGTCTTTTTTTGTAATTGAATTCATTATTTATCAAAAGAAATACAATATTTATTTTATTTTAAAAATGTTTGGATGCTTAAGAAAATAGACATTGAACAGTTGGCGGTAATGGGTCAAGTTCCGTTGGGGGCAAACTAAGGAGCATTTGGTTTCATTTCTTTTTTTTTTTTATTTTTAGTTTTTAATTTTTATCTTTAGTTTATATTTTTAAAAATAAAAAAATATTTTTGGTTGTTAATGTCTAATAATTACATATTAGATAAAAATTAAAGATAAATTATTTTTATAAATAAATTTTACTTTAATCTCTTATATATTATATTGATAAATTAATAAAAAATATTAAATTGTATTTTTAATATATTTTAATTATTAATGCAAATTTTATTTAAAATTATCACCAATATTTAATAGTTAAAAATATAAAATTAAATTATTCATAACTTTATTAATAATTAATATTAAATAATTAAGTAATATATATTTAGTTGATAGTAAAACATACTAAGGAAAAATTCAGAAAACAAAAACTACTTTTCATAATTTTTACAAATCATGAAAATCGGAAGAAACCATAACAAAAAAAAATAAACCAAAAACTAAAGCAAATAATTGTTAAGTTTGTTTGCTGATAGAGAAAATATTTATGAGATCAAGGTTTCTTCATTGCTTAAAAAATAAATGAAAAAATAATATTATTTTGATAAGACAAAAAATTAATCTATTCCATATGAAGACTAAAAGATTAAAAGGTTTATTTAGTTTCACTTCTATTTAGTTTTAAAAAGAAAAACAAAACCTATTTAGTTGTTAATGTTAATGTAGTTATATTTTTATTACTAATAATTAAATATTAGATAAAAATTAAAAATAAACTAATTAATTAATTAATTAATTTTAATCTATTATATAATATTTATTAATTAATTTAGTAAATTATTATATTTATTAAAATATTTTAATAATTAGTTTTTTTGTAAATTAATATTTATTTGTTAATGTATATTTTTAATTATTTAAACAAATCTTATTTAAAATTTATATATTTTGAAGATGTTTTGAATTGAAATTATATTTATTAACTATTAAATTAAGATTATTTTAAATTTTAAATTTAAATTATTTACAAAAGTTAAAATAAATTAAATTAATTCATTAAATTCTTCATAATTTTGTATTAAAACTTAATATTAAATAATCAAATAATATATTAGTTGATAGTTGTAAGAAAACAAAAATGAAAAACAAAAGTCAATTTTTGCAAGTTACGAAAGTAGAAGAAACTAAAAGCAAAAATTTAAAAACTTAAATAAATAGATTTAAAAATACAATAAGGTAGAAACAAGCATGCCCTAAATTAAATTGTCATAATTTTATTTTAGAATGTTGTATACAAACTATAATGTTAAAGTTTAAATTTGAATCAAATGTTACAACAATCTCTTTTTCACTTGAAAATTTATTTTGGATTTGGAGCCAAAATTAGCAACCAGCTCGAGATTAAAGATATGAGTTTCATACCCTATAGACCGAATAACGTTCTAAATGGAGTGGTTTTATATGGAAGTTCAGTACTAGCTAGTACAAGACTTTTCATCCAGTACCAACCAGAATACAAAATATTGGTTGTACTAGTCAAATTTTAAAATTTTCGAAAATTGCAGGACCAATTTGCAAAACAAAAATTTGGAGGACCAACCTGCAAAAAACAATTTCAACTAACTCTAAATTAAATCTAACGTATAGTATAGACACTCGCCTCTCCCCTAATATTTTTCATTGCCAGCCCGCCTCAACTTCTGCTTGCTGCCATACTCTATCTATCTTTGACTCTCCTTATCTACAATTTGCTCAGTTCATTCCATCACTCCAATCACCGTTTGCACTACTCTGCTCAGGCTCTTAACCGCACCACTTTTCTCTTGCATCGCAGCCAGTCCTCCATAGCCCGCACGGTCACAACCTGTCGCCCAGCTCCCCAGCCTCGCGCATAGCTCCACCCACACAGCTCGATGTCTTCCTCCTTCGTCATCCACCACGATCTCAGTTGCCTAAGTTTGCCAAATGTCAATCGTGTGTTGTACTATTGTGTTGTAACTTGTTGTGACTATTATTGTGTTGAAACACTTGAATGAGTGTCTGAGTGAATCTGGATTTTATTGTGTTGATTGTTGAAAATTGAAATATGAAGTTTTATATTCTGTCTCACACTCTTAAGTTTCACCATGTCACTGAGTCAAGTATGGAGTGAATTATTATCTATGGGATTTTGAGCATTATGGATTATATAGTGAATTATTGTCGATCACATTTTTTAAAAATATTGCGTTATATCTTTTGTAGTTTTGTTTGTCATAACCAAACTTAGTGAATGAAATATTGTAAGTTAGTGAAAAATCAAAAATTAGTGAATGAAAGATTAAAATTAGTGACAAATCATAGCAAAGAACTAGTGAATAAAAGATTAAAATTATTTTGTGCATGAATTGAGTTACATATTGTCACAAAGTAAATGTCATAAAATGGTTTATAAATTCAATTGTGTAATCATACAAAATGGATTAATTTATGGTTGAATTATATCACCACATAAAATAGGTTACAGTTGTGATTTTATAATTGAATTATGTCATCACATAAAATAGGTTATAATTGTGAATTTATGGTTGAATTGTGTAATCATACAAAATAAGTTATAAATGTGAGTTTATATTTGAGTTAGGTAATTGCTCAAAAGGGTTATAGTTGAGAATTTATGGTTAAATTTTGTAATCATACAAAATAGGTTATAGTTATATTTATGGTTGAATTATGTAACTGTACAAAATGAGTTATAATTATGAATTTATGGTTGAATTATGTAATCATACAAAATGAATTATAATTGTGAGTTTATATTTGAGTTATGTAATTACACAAATGAGTTATAATTCTAAATTTATGGTTGAATTATGTAATCATACAAAATGGATTATGGTTGTGTTTATGGTTGAATTATGCAATCATATAAGATGAGTTATATTTATGACTTTATGGTTGAATTATCTAATCATACAAAATGAGTTATTATTGTGAGTTTATGTTTGAGTTATGTGATCACACAAAATAGATTATAGTTGCAAATTTATGGTTGAATTATGTAATCATATAAAATGGGTTATAGTTGTGAATTTATAGTTGAAATATTTAATCATACAAATTGAGTTATAATTATGACTTTATGGCTGAATTATGTAATCATACAAAATAACACATTTATGAATTTATGGATAAATTATATAATCATACAAATTGGGTTATAGTTATGACTTTATGGTTGAATATGTAATCTTATGAAATTTATACTTATTACTTCATTATTGAATTGTACTCATACAAAATGAGTTATAGTTGTGAGTTTATGTAATAAAACACTATGAGAATTTCTTAGATAAAATGTGCTTAAGCATCAAATTCTATTAAGGAATCATTTATATAATTTCATAAAGTTCACTTGCATTTGTATACTGTATGATTGTTAAGAAACTATTGTTCCTCTAATTCTTCCTATTATTTTACACAACTTTATTTTGATATGAAGTTATTAAGTTATTTTCATTTATTTTTGTAGGTAAATAGAAGGAATTTTAAATATTCATGATAATTCAACCACTTTAGGAAGATTTGTTGATCCAACTTTGGCTAATGCTAGATTGGTTTCTGGAACAAAGAACCATACCATTTGTTTATATTGTAACAAACATTTGAAAGGTAGGAGAATCACAAGATTAAGGAAGCATTTAACTAAAATAAAAGGTTATGTAGGGTCTTGTATCTAAGTAAGTCATGACGTGAAATGACAAATGAAAATTTTACTTAAAGATTATTAGTATGAGAAAGATAGAAAGCAAAAACTGAACTACAAAATTGTTAGTGTAAGTTCCTTTTGCAATGGTCAGGATGATAGTGAGGATCTTGAAGGTGGTAGTATTCCTACCAAATAAGAAGGGAATGTTGTACCTGATGTTACAAGAAAAAGAAGACCCATGTCTAACTTTTTTACACCCCAAACAACTCCTAAAACTCAATCTTCAATTCGCAGTGCCTTACAATCTAAAGAAGTGGCTCATAATGTGGATATGACAATAGCTAGAAGGTGGTATGATTCAGATATAGCATTCAATGTTACCCAATTTTATTATTATCAGTTATGGTAGATGCTATTGTCTTTTACAATCAAGGATACAAGGTTCCTTCAATTGATGACTATAAAGATAAACATCTAAGTAGCTCTGTTTATGAAATAAACAATTATTTGGATGAAAGAAAAAAGACTTGGGCTCCTTATGAGTGTTCAATCATATGTGATGATTAGACAAATAGAAAACATGATCCTATTATGAATGTTTTTAATTTATTATGCAAAGGAAACAATCTTTTTGAAGTCTATTGATGCATCTGCCCTTGTTAAAAATGTTAATACTCTGTTTCTAGATATTTAATGAAGTTGTGAATGAAGTTGGGCTAAAAAATATTGTTTAGTTCATTATTGATAATGATTCTGCGTATAAAACAACTAGAAAAAGATTGAAAAGTAGTTATAATTATTTTTATTGGACTCATTATGTTGCATATTATATTGACTTAATGTTAAAAAATGTAGGAGATGTTATATATTTTCCTATCATAGATGAGAATATGCAAAAAATAAGAAAAGTAACCAAGTTCATCTATAATTATACAAGGTTCTTGAATTTAATGAGAAAGGATTTTACTAATAATAGGAGTTTGTGTGGTCTTGCAATTACAAGATTTGCAACTAATTTTTTATCACTTTAGTGTTTTGTTTTGATTAAGGAGTTGAGACAAATATTTACAAATGATAAATGAGTTACATCTTAAAATGCTAGGTCTAATGCTAAATTGGAAGTTTCTAGAGTTATACTTAAAGATCATAAATTTTGGTCACAATGTCAATTTGTCATCTAATTTTGTGAGCCCTTAGTGAGGGTACTTCATCTAGCTGATAATGTTGAGAAGGCAATAATGAGTAATTTTTATGATTGAGAGGGTGAAGGAAGAAATCAAAGCCAATTTAAAAAATGAATCTTCTTTGTACCTTTTTTTGCAGGTATCAATGAGAGATGAAAAAGACAACTTTATTCTTCATTGTTTGTAGCGGAGGCATTTTGAACCCTATTATTTATTTTAGATCAAGTTTTACAAAGAAAACTAAAGTTAATAGAGAAATGTTATTAACTATTATAATAATTGTTGTCCATGAGATGATGTAAGATCTCCTAATCTTACAATAAAGATGTTTCTGGTGATTTTGAAATACCCATTGCTATTCATCAAGGAGACAAACATAATCTAAGTATATATTTTTTTTGCTATTTTTACTTGTTGAAAATTAACCATCACTTTATTTTATTTATAATGTTACTCTTCTTGTCTTACAATTACATGGTGATACCAATTCAGAAGATGTGTTCCAAAATTACAAAAGTTTGTAACTCAAATTCTGAGTCAATGTGTGAGTGCAATAAGGTATGAAAGGAACTGAAACATATTTGAATCTATCCATTCTAAGAAAAGAAATAGGTTGGAACACAAAAGATTGAACGACTTGTTTTTGTTCAATACAATTTAAAACTTCGAGAAAGATATGTTATTATCATTTATCATTATTAAGTTGAATATAATGTCATATAATTTCTTAATAACTTAATTTTATTTGTTTACTATGACTCTTAATAGAACAATTAGTTTTGTAGATCTAATTTATCTTGATCATATCGATCGTTTAACATATTGGGTTTATGAAAAATCGAGTTTGATATATGAGAGTGACTCGGAAGATAATCATAAATGAGAAAGTAATGACATGTCATTTGATGCAATAAATTTGAATGAAGATGATGATAAAGCTCTTCCTAATGATAAATATTTTGTACCAAATGATAATTATAGTCAATGTGATTTGAGTGGATATTCGATTGAATGAATTTCCATATTTTCATTTATTCTTTTATTTTAATTTCACTTTTATTTGATGCATATATTTATTAACAATATAAATATAAAACTTTTAACTTAAATATTTTTGTTTCAGGTTTTACTTCTAGTTAGTTGCATTTTTTAGTATAAACTCTTGTTGTAATACTTATAAAGTCATAAAATTTTAATATTCTTTCTATTTGATGTATTTATATAATTATTTTTTGTTATAAGATAAAATTATAACATTTTAAGTACTTTGTATTATCCTTAATTTTATATTTGTATGATAATTAAACGATCTTTTTATATTAATTGTGGTTAATGTTTATGTGAAAACCAAAATTAATATAAATAAATAGATTGTTATTATTATAATTTTTTGAGATAAAATTGATATAAATTAAATATATTGAGAAAATATTTCAAAATTTTAAAATTTAAAAACTACATTATAATTTTTAAAAATTATTTAAAACAATACTCAATATTAATCGATATTAATGTAATATTGCACTATAATACAGTCTGATACTAATATCGATATGTGCATAAATAAATATCGTTAACTATTAAAAACTCTTAAACATAATTTCACGAGTTACATGACTATGCTGAACCGTAAAGGATTGACCAAAAGTTTCTCACAAAAGTCCAAAGCGGCAGTTCACCTTTTACAGTCAATTAGGCGGGTTGGGTTGGTCGTTTAAACATGCGCGTAGTGAACACTTCCAAGAAAAGAGCGTGAGAATACGCAAAACGACATCAGACGGAAGGGGCATCATCATTACTTTTTTTCCGGCGAACTAGAATGAACTTTGCGGCTACGCTTTTGCCAGTGTCTCTTTCTACAGTGATGTGTTTCTGATACCCAAATCTATTCCACTCACTCTTCTGGAGCTCCATTTCTCTCTTCGTTCACTCACTCTCTCCAGAAGTTTCTATTCTTTGCCTAGTTAGTGTATGTGTGTGGCAATCGTCACCACCGCATTTCATGGATCTGCAGCCTCACAGAGCGCCCATTGTATCATATCTCTATCTCCCGCCTAGGGTTTAAGCTTTTGATGACTCGGTTCCTAGCTTATTTTCGCGTTCTTCTATGGTGGACCTCAACGTGAGTGCGGCGTGCGGTGGGTGCTGTTATGCTGTTGAGCATCGAGGCGCTTGGTTTCCGGCGATACTCTGTTGTATTCTGGTTTGGATTGATAAATGACGATGACGATGACGATGACGATGAGTTCCTTCTTGTTGCTGCCTTTGCTTTCTCTTTACTTGCTTTCCTTTGCTCTTAATTGCTCAGGTATTATTCCCTTTTCTTTGGTGCTTTTGTTTTTGGAGTTCTTAATCCAAGTCTCTGCTTTGGGTCCTGGAAGAGCAGAGAGGCAGAATGACTAAACTTATTGGCGTCTAAGAAATATAAATTCTTATATAGTGGCTGTTTTAAGATCGATTTAAAATTATGATTTTGTGTGTTACAAAGGTTACGAAAATCTTAACTTGCCATCGATCACTACCTGCATTTTGCTAGAAAACTTAACTTGATCTGGGACTAATTCTTGTTCAAAACTCGTTGAATAGTGTTAGTCATCGATTATGTTAAAATATTATGCAGAATACTAACCATAGATTTATTTTCTTGATCTTGTAATCTTTTATATATAGCTTGATCTTGTAATCTTTTATGACTATATATATAGAACCCTGTGGTATATCTTGACAAACAGATTAATGATATACAAATTCGATATCAAAACCACGATAATCCTTTTCTTGCGGTTATCTTAGCTCTCTGTCACCTTCAGTCACTGGCAGCTCCCCGCTGCGTAAGTGACTTGTCGCTACTCAGTCCCCTGCTTCCCATCGTTCTATTGCCCAGACCTAGAAACCTATACGACCAGACGCCACCCTGATGTCACTAGCTTCTCCCGTCGACGTTAGTCAATTGTTGATCTGTTGTCGAATTTTGGCTCCAGCCACATGCCTTAATTTGACGCCAGCTTGAATTTGCCTTCCTTGAGCCATCACCATGTCACGTATCTGTCTCCTTTATTGCCATTTGCTGCAGAATGCTCCTTCTGTTTGGCGGTGGTTTCCAGACGTGTCTTCTAAACGTCTCACCAGCTCCCATCGTGTATCAAACTCCATCTGACGTCAGTTTGCTTCGCTCGCGTCATCTGCATTTTATCTGCAGTTTCACGCGTGAGTCGCGTCAGTTTCCATTTTATTTGAAGCCCGAATTTTTCTTTTTAAAAGCTCGAGTCTGTCGAAAGCTAAATTAACTTAAATCAGATCCGTTGATTTCAGACTACACCGAACCAGGGAGAGCTAATCAAGTTTTGCCATTCCTAATCTTACACCCAACGTAGTTCACATATTGGTTTGCTGAGAAGAACTGTTTGAAATTATTGGTCACTTATTGGCTCTGCTGCCATCGATCGCATCTGGTCGAAATTTCAATTACCATCAATTTTTCGAGATTACACAAGAACGTCATCTGTACCACCATATGTCATCAATCTGTTTATTAAATATTAATATATTTTTTCAAGTATGGACAAATATGATATTACCAAATCTATTACTATTTTATTTGATGAGATTGATTATGTATTGTGAACTTAAGAAATATCAAATTTTCAAGGTCGCAAACTATAATATTATGTCATAGGTTATTTTACTGAATCCATAAAAAACAAAAAGAAAATTTTGAAGACTTCAATTGATTATAATAGTTGTAAAAATCATTAAATTCTTATGTGGTTCCTGTAACACATGTATTTTGTCACATGTAACTCATATAGGACAGCTGCATCACCTAAATTAGGAAATTGACAATTAATATCTAATTTTCTTTTCTTTCACGTTCAAGATATTTAAAATCATCTTGCTATTTTAGATTCATATGATCAAAAACATATTGCATGTCCTCAAAACTCATATGTGAGCAAAAATCATGTTATCTATACTCTTCACAATGTCCTGACTACTACAGAATTTACAGGATCACCAATTTCTCGTTCTCCAATGAAAGAGAAAATGAAAGATAATTGTAATTATTGCAAAAAGTCATGTCATTAGATATTTGAATATGCACTCAAGCCACTAGAAAAAGATTTAAAACAAAAGTCTGATCATCAAAGATGCAAACCCTCTTCTATCATCACTGCAGTCATTAAGGATTCCGTCAAGTCTTCTAATTCCAACCTTATTGTTATTCTTGATCAAATTGACATTAATACGTTCTCAATCTAGTAATTATACAAACTTAAAAAAAAACTTAACCTTGTTTGTCACACCAAGTACTACTTCTTTTTGGTATCTTAATTCTGCATGCTGCAATCATATGAGTTTTGTACCTTTATTGTTCAAAAACAAACACTTTTCCATGCAACCATTACACGTATTCTTAATCTAATCTCTGTTCACCAATTATGTGATCTTAGACTTGTTCCATTTTCACGTCATAGTTAGTGCAAGATCCAAAGACGAGGTAGATACTTGGAAACAGGACTTAAGGAAGGATAGTTGTTTGAACTTACATCACTTCTTTTACCCATAAGTCAATCTAGTTGTGTTGCCACTATTATATCTCAAACTTGGCATTACTGTCTTGATTATACTTCTTTTCAATTTTTAGTGGATTTTTAGGATTTGTTAAATAAAGAAATGTTGATTGTTTATCTTGTCAATTAACTAAATATCATACCTTACCTTTTAATATCTACTATGATATTTAGGGTCCTTATCCTACTCTTATTATAGGAAGTTTAAAATATGTTGTAATCTTTGTTGATAATTTTGCTTGATATACATAGATTTATTTTAAAAACTATGATTTGCAAGATTTGGCGGGATACATTAGAGTTGAAGGACTCTAAATTGAGTAAGATTAAGACTGAGTATATAAAGTGTAATTTTTTGAGCCATAGGGTGGCTATTGATGTAGAGGTAAAGATTCATTCAGAAGTTATACTACAAAAATAATGTTTTAAGTGTCTAGGATGTATCATCTAGAGCAATGGAGAGATTGGTGAAGATATAATTCACCGTATTAGATTAGAGTGACTTAAATGAATAAGTGTATCAGGAGTTTTATGTAACAAGAAGATACCACTTAAGCTTAAAATTAAATTTTATTGTTTAGCGATTAGGCTGATCATGTTCTATGAGGTGAGTGTTGACCCATCAAATATGTGCATAGTTATAAGCTAATGGTGGTAGAGATGAGGATGTTCTGTTGGATGATCAATCTTACTGGAAGAGATAAGGTCATAAATATAATGGTAAGAGCCAAATTAAAGGTGACTAATATTATTGAAAAATTAAGAGAGACAAGGCTTATGTGTTTTGGATATATTAAGAGAAGACACCTAGACGCTCCTGTGAGAACATGTGAGAAGATTATATTTAGAGACTGTAAGAGGAAAAAAATAAAGGCCAAAGAAGGATTAGGGGGGAAGCGATCGATAATAATATGACTCTGCTAGGACTTACTGAGGAGATGACCCTTAATAGAAAACTTTGACATACTAGGATACGGATAAAGGATTTCAAATAGAGATAGATTCTTGTTGTTCTCATAGGTTTTTAAAGTATTTTTCTCTTGTATTTAGCTTAAACATTTAAATATATAGTACTTATATCTTAGTGATTCAGCCTAAACATTTTCTTACTTAGCATATATGTTTTCTTGCAATAACTTATTTGATTCATTTATTTACTGGTCTTCTTTCTTGTTTGTTTATTTATTTACATATTTACTCTTTACCTTGTTCTTTTTTTATTGTATTATTTAGTTTATCACTTATTTTATATTTTTATTTATTAAGTATTTATTTTATTTTATTATTATTTTCTTTTATGTCTATTTTTTATTCTATATATATATATTTTTTTTTTCTTCATGTAGGTCTATCAGAAGTAGTCTCTCTACTAATTAGGAGTAATGCTGCATATTACTGAACCTCTCCAGATTCTACGTATCAGCAGGATTTTCACTGTGTTGTTATTGTTGCTATTTTATATGCTCAGTTTTGCCCAAATGGTCAAAACCCTAATCTCTAAAATAACCAAATTTTTTCGAACTGATAATATCATAGAATATAAGGATAATAAATTCCTTAATCTCTTGTCCTAATATGGTATAATGCTTTATTGCTCTTTTCCAAGCACGTCCTAATAAAATGGGCGAGATGAGAGGAAACACAAACATATCCTTTACATAATAAGGGCCTTACTTATTTCTTTCTCCTGTCTTGAGGATTTTTGGGAGCAGTAGTTCTTACTGTTATTTATACTATTAATCGTGTTTCCTCTGCTATAATAGGTAATCAATATTGTTGTGTCCTTTGACTCGTATCCCTAAATACAATGTTCTTTGAGTTGTTGGTTCTAACTGTTATGAACGTTCTAATTTAGAACCTTAAGTTTGTTTATATTGTTTTTTGTGGTAATATTAAACATAAGGGATATAGATGTTGAGATTGTATCTCCAGACGCCTTCGAATCTCTAAACACATCGCCTTTTGAGGACATAAAATGTTCTCATACTTGTCTTCCTTCCAATTCTAATCCTCCACTTCTTTCTTCATCAATTCATCCATTGACTTATTTCCTAATTTTGTTGACACCAACTGTTTTGGAGTCTCTCCCAAGTGCTTGTTGTTAAGAACAATGACCACCTATTCCACTTGAGGATCCAGTCTCATCAGAGGATTTGAGTTCCACTGAATCACAACTTGTTAGGACTACTAAACTCCCTTTTCTGGTAGAACCTGTTGTAAGTCTTCCTCATTGTTGACAGAACTGAATGGGAAAACCAGAACTGAAGTTATGTACGTTTATTCTTTGACTGATGCATCTTAAATAAGAAAAACACAGTCAGTATGGAATCAGTAACCTAACTACCTATCTCTACTAATTTGCAACACCTTAACTACTTAGGTGCTGATTTATGGAATCAGTATCCTAACTACTTTTCTCCACTATTCTGCATCATCCTAACTGCTTAGGTGCTGATTTATCTTATCCTGAATCTAGGGTAAGATTTTCCTATTTTATTGGAATCATTATTTACTATATATCAGTTTTCCTAATTTACCAAAACTCATCTTAAACATCATTCTATTAACTCAACTATCTCTTCTCTATATGAACCTAAAAGTTATACAAAAGTTAATGCTAATTTTTTGTGGCAATAAGTCGTGAAAGAATAATTGCAGGTGTTAAAGAAAGCTCAAACTTGGAAAATAGTCCCGCTTCCTCCTAGCAAGACCTTAATAGACTATAAGTGGGCAGATGACACTATAAAAATGTTACAAAGCTCGACTTGTTGCTAAATGATTCGTTCAAGATTATAAAATTGACTGTGAGGCGACTTTTGCCTATGTGGACTACTTCACTTCAATTTGTAGTCTCATAGTTGTTGTTGCTATTAATAAATGATAACTATTTGAAATAGATGTTCAAAATGCATTTCTCAATGGTAACCTTTTTGAAGAAGTGTATATACGACCATCTCTAGGATATTATTATCCTTCAAATATTGTCCATCATATTAAAAATGCTCTTTATGGCCTCAAACAGGCCTCTCGAATTTAGTTTGTCAACTTTGGCTTAATTGTTCAACAATTCGGATTTATTTCTAGTCCATATGAAAATAACTTATTTGTTCGACGCACAGATAAAGGATATGTGCCCTTGTTACTCTATTTGAATGATATGATTATTACTGACAATGACATGAGTGGTGTCACATAATTGAAATAGTATCTCAACCAGCATTTGAGATGAAAGATTTAGAACATCTAACATATTTCCTTCAATTAGAAGTCCTTTATAATAATTCTAATTTCTCTCAAATGAAGTATGCTACTAATCTTATATCTCGTGCAGGTGTAAGTGATAGTAAAACTACTTCCGCTTCTACTGACAGTGATGTCTGTCTCACACTAACATATGGCAAACCTATGGATGATCTTATATTTTTTCGTTAATTGGTAGGGATTTTGGTATATTTTACAATTACTCATCTTGATATAGCCTATACATGTTACATTGTCAGTAAATTTATGATAGCTCCTCAAACCATTTATTATTTGCATTGCTCCGTATTTTGCACCGTGTTAAAGGCACCCTATTGCGGGGTATCCAACTCATATCACCCTCTTCTTTGGAGCTCCATGCATACTGTGATGTTAATTGGACTGGAGATTCTATGGATTGATATCTACTACTGGATTTTGTTTCTTTCTTGGTAATTCGCTTATCTTATGGAGAAGTAAAAAACAAATAGTTATAGAGTGTTCTAGCATTGAAGTTGAATATCAAACCTTTGCTTAAACTATTTTTGAACTCCTATGGTTAGGTTGGCTGTTACAAGGTATGGTAATTGAACATTCATCACCTACTACTATGTATTGCGACAATCATGGTACCATTCAAGTTACAATAATGTATTTCATGAGTGCACAAGATATATTGATAACAATTGTCTCTTTATTCATCATCATGTCCAACAAGAACTCTCTCTCTTATCTCTGTATCATCCCGTGACTAGACAATTGATATTTTCACCAAACTCAACTACCAATTCGGTTCAATAAACTAGTTAACAAACTCAAGTTGGCGTCACTTGCACTATATTCAATTTAAGGGAAGTGTTAGTCAATTATAATATCATGCATAATATTAGTAAACAATAATATCAAAATATTATGCAGAATATTAGCTGTCGATTGTGTAGAATCCTAACTGTAGATTTATCTTTGATCTTTATTTTGATCTAGTGATTTATTGTAACTTTATACATAAAGCCTTCTTGTATAAATTTATAAACAGATTAATAATATACAAATTCTCATTATTATCACACATAGTTTGCTTGTTAATCGAATGCCTCTAATTTCTTCAGTTCACCATTAAGCGTGCCATCATCTATCCGTTTCCTTAGATCCAAGTTGTGACATGTCTGCCACTTTCCATACTGGGGTATAGGATGCTTCGTGTCAAAATAGTTTACTATATTTTCTATCTTGTTGATTGGATGATCCAAATTTTTGTTTGAAAAGTTGGAATCTTCAAAATAGGAAGAAATTAAGAAATTATGCAATCTCCAGGATGTTTCAATTTATGCTTTTTAGATACTGAATTGAAATTAAGTTGAATGTTAACTGAGTCATTTACCATATGCCAAAAGAATAAAACTAAATTTGGAATGCCTTTAAAAGCAATACTGTTGCTGTGGAACAATGCAGCCTTCAATTTATTGCTCAAGTACATAAAAAATAATCACTGTCTCTATTCTCGTAATATGCTAATTTGAAGAATATATTATAAAATAGACAGCCTTTTGTTATATATGTATATATATTTATATATAACTTTTTACCAAAAACCTTTCAATGTAGTAGTCTTCGTCACAAGATCTCTTGTTTCAGTGCACTGATTACAAAGATCTTTTTATCTTACTTTTCATAACTAATACATTTATACTCTGCCCTCATTTTTCAGGCCATCCTTCGTTTCACATAAGTTTGCATCTGTCGAAACAAAAAGATGCATTGTACATGAGAGGAATTGTGTTGGGTCATGGTAATATTTCAAGCTTATGTTGCAAGAGTTGTTCTTCATTTTATATTAGAGAGATCTGTTGAAACGAAAAGAGGCATTATACATGAGAGGGATTGTGTTGGGTCATGGTAATAATTCAAGCTTATGTTGCAAGAGTTGTTCTTAATTTTATTGAAGAGAGGAGTTGTTCTTCAAAAAGAGGCATTATGTTGCAAGAGTTGTTCTTCATTTTATTGAAGAGGGGAGTTGTTCTTCAAAAAGAGGTATTATACATGAGAGGAAGTTTTTTTTTTGACATTACATGAGAGGAATTGTTGTTAAGTCATTTTCTTGTTAGTTTTTACTCCAAAATCATCTCATGGCACAGAATTTGCTTGTTTCATACTCCACTCTGTGATGTTGAAGTCGTGTCCTTTTTAATTCGTAATCAGTATGTCACGAAATTGATGATTATGAGAAATATTTAGAGGATATTATATCTTACATGATTTTTCAACTTGTTTGATGACTGCTGCTAGTAATCAAGTTGTACTATGTGAAATTACTGTACTGCTAACAGGAAGATCTGATTCAGGCATTGTCTCATTTTCTCAGTTGCAACAATATAAACTTCACATTGTTAAGCGTTTTCTAGGATCTTCAACTGCTCCTGCATATTCTCCAGTAATTTTGTGTCTAGAACCTTGCCATTTATCTCTTGCTCCATTGCGCTGTTGTTTTTCGTCTCTAACAGGCCCTGTATATGATCCTAGTATTGCTCCTCTACATAGACAGCTTGATCATTATCATCATCCCAATCATCGTCGCCATGTACAACATGTTGTCGTTGCTCCATCCCCTTTAGAAGAACACGGTGAGATTTGAGAGTCACCATAAAATCTTTTCCTTCTGACAGATTTTTAAGCTTATGATGTTGACAAAAAAATCCATGGCAGCTTGTGATCAAATATGTGTTGAGCCACTTACTGCTACGCCCTTTGGTTCGCCTTGTGGTTGTGTTTATCCTATGAAAGTCAGACTTCTTTTAGATGTTGCTGCCTTTGCTGTTTTTCCTGTGTTGAATCAGCTAGAGATTGAGATTGCATTAGGTGCATACTTGGATCAAAGTCAAGTGAAAGTAATGGGTGCAAAAGCCGATAGTCAAAATCAGGGGAAAACAGTGGTTGATGTCAATTTGGTTCCTCTTGGAGAGAAGTTTGATAATACAACTGCAATGCTGACATACAAAAGACTTTGGCATAAGAGAATGTCTCTCAATACGACTCTTTTTGGCACTTATGAAGTAATGTACATAAATTATCCTGGTAACATCCTTAATTCTCCTTTAAGCTTCACAATTTTAGCTTTATATCAATATTATAGCCTGAGATTCAATATCAGGAATTCCTTCTTCACCACCATATCCAAATTACGGGGTAATTGGGCCAAGTGAAAATGCAGGAGGCCTCCCTAACTCTGCAAACTTTATGAACAAGAATCAGAAGATGAATCCTAAGACCGCTGTCATCATTGCTTTATCAGCATTTGTATTGTTACTGCTTTTCACGGGAGCAATCTTTATTTTAATAAGATCAAAAAAGTTTGGAAGGTCTTCAAGCGCCGTTGGTCCAACATTTCCATTATCTCTCAACAAAAGAACTGGTATAAACTTTTGGGCAATGGTCTAGGTTTTTGGTGTGTTATTATTATCATATATTCATATGATAGCCATAGATCTAAACTTCTTGATGGGTGGCTTGTCTTACTACGTATATCAGTTATATGACTGAATTATGACCTCTTATTGCAGGCATTGGCTCTTTCCTGTCGAGCAGTATTAAGAACTCAACATCAGTTTCCCTTACATCTACCATGGCAGCATGTATGCTTTCTGTTAAAACATTTCCATTTGGTGAGATTGAGAGGGCTACCGACAAGTTCAATTCAAGTGGGATTCTGGGTGAAGGAGGATCTGGATGTGTTTACCGGGGCATTATGGAAGATGGAACTGAAGTTGCAGTGAAGCTGCTTAGACAGGACAACCAGAATGGAGACTACGAGTTTGCTGCTGAAGTTGGAATGCTAAGTCGTTTGCACCATCGCAATCTTGTCAGACTGATTGGTATATGCATTGAAGGACAAACCCGCTGCTTGGTATATGAACTTATTTGCAACGGCAGTGTTGAATCTCACTTGCACGGTATAATTTCTGATATATTAACTGCATCTTTTTGTTGTCTTCATAGGACATACCATTTATTTGTTTTTTTCTTAATGAAGATGTCAGTGCAGTTTTGGTCATATCTACTGAAGGCGGGGCATACTGACTGAATCTGTTATTATAACTGAGATTTGTTATAAGTACATGATAAAGCTGAAGTTTCTTTGCAATACCTTCATATTGGCTTTCCAGGTGCTGATCAGAAAATGGGACCTCTTGACTGGGATGCACGTTTGAAGATTGCCCTTGGAGCTGCTAGAGGATTGGCCTATCTTCATGAAGACTCTAATCCTCGTGTGATCCATCGGGATTTCAAGGCTAGTAATGTTCTATTGGAAGAAGACTTCACGCCCAAGGTTTCTGATTTTGGGTTAGCAAGGGAAGCAACTGAAGTCAGTCAGCACATATCTACTAGGGTCATGGGAACTTTTGGGTAATGACTCTTTCCAACTAGACAAGATCTTTTGGAAGACTAGTTTATTGTAATTTTTTCCATCAAACATGGTGAAACAGGTTCGTGTTCCTAATTTTCTCCGACCTGAGGTAAAAGGTCCCATTCCTTATGATTAACGGATCAAGATAACGATTATCAAACTTCCACTGACAACAGCGTAAGGTAGTAGATTAAATGTGCTGATGTTAGAGCTATATTATTTGCAGGTATGTAGCACCTGAATATGCGATGACAGGGCATCTCCTTGTTAAGAGTGATGTCTATAGTTATGGGGTTGTGCTCCTTGAACTTCTGACTGGAAGAAGACCTGTAGACATGTCTCAGTCTCCGGGGCAGGAAAATTTGGTAACTTGGGCTCGTCCACTTCTAACCAGCCGAGAAGGGTTGAAGCAGTTGATTGATCCCTCCTTGGCTGGAAGCTATGACTTGGATGACATTGCTAAGGTGGCAGCTATTGCGTCTATGTGCGTTCAACCAGAGGTAACTAACAGACCATTTATGGGCGAAGTTGTGCAGGCACTTACGATGATATACAACGACACGGACGAGACTTGGGGGGTTAACACGAGTGAGAAGGGATCTTCTGTTCCCGATTCCAATTCTAAAGGTGATCTTGCTCCTTCTGATAGGAGTTGGTGCGATGCTGGTGGGCTATCCCCTCGGTTAAAATATGGGCAAGCCTCTTCTTTCATAACGATGGAATATTGTTCAGCTCCGCTTGAAAATAGACAGTTTTCGGCTTCAAGTTTGGCGGGGGATGGATTGTCTTTACCAATTAGGCATGGAAACAGATCAGCTCCCCTGAGGACAGTAAGTAGCAAACCAAAATTTTATAGATTACGGCGGAGCATGAGTGAGCATGGTGGGCTTCTTCCCACGCATAGCCGGATTGATCCGTACTGGGCTTGAAGTTTTATGAAAGAGTGTTGTTCAAGTGTGCAGTTCCAAGGGAGACAGAACTCTCTACCATGTAATCATTTTTTTTTTTTTGAGGGGATACCATGTAATCATTTTTTTTTTAGATTAGGCTTTTTGGAAATTTTGATTACTTACCTTAAGATGTTGGGAGATGTATTGCATATTGCTTATATTCTGAATACTACTAGATTTCGTATATGGCCACTGCTAAAGGCCAAATCAAATTCCCAGGAAACGACTCATTTTCTTCTGTACTATGACGACTCTTTAACAAAGAATTATCGTCGGTGGCGTGGCTGGAATCAGCCTCAAATGTTTCTGCTCTGAAGTGAGGGTAATAGAGGAGCAACCAATGTCACGGTGGAGATTGTCACACGTCTGGGTTTTGAAAATATCACGATGCGATCTTGATCAACTTGATTTATATTGTTCACTTGAAGTTGTAGCTAAACATGGGTATAACCAATAATGCCAGAACAACTAAGGATGCCACCGCTGAATGTGCTCAAGTTGCCGAAGGTTCAAATGTAGTCAATATGGGTTCTAATTGGGACATTGTCGCCATCTAAAATGAAAATTCTTCTGCTGCGATCGTTGTTCCCTTTGTAAGACCATTTCTTAATATTTCAAAAGTTGAAATATTCGATGGCAATAACTTCAACACATAGCAGGAGAGGGTTTTCTCAATTCTGGACGTGTATAGATCAGCATTTGCTTTGACAGGACAAAAACCTGTTGCTGAAATTTTGGACTGAAAAAAACTTGAGCGTTGGATTCATGCCAATAAGGTATGCCAACACACGATTATAAGTACCTTATCTAATGAATTATTTGATGTTTATTATCCTTACAAAGAATCAAAGGAAATATGGGATTCAGTGATAATTGAGTACACGACTAAACATGTGGGTAAGCAAAAGCTTGCAATTGGCAAATTTTATCATCATCAAATATCAAATTAACGAGTACCATAACCTTCTCGAGGACGTCAAAGCAAAAAAAAAATTCAATTTATAAGAGGAATTTGTGGTGCGCTTATTAATTGAAAAGCAATCTGAATCTTGGAATGGCTACAAACAATAACAAGCTCAAACACTGACGATTGTCATCACCAGATCTAATTGTCCATGTAATTATTAAAGAAAGGGAGTTTCAAGCAGCCAAAGCAAAGGAGGTATCATTGAAAACCATCCTGTTACAAAGTAACTCAAATTCCAATAATAATACAAGGTACGCAAGCAAAAATAAGAATAAGACTTGATTTTAAACCTAAAAATGAATAATCTCAACTTCAAAAGAAATGCTTTTGCTTTGTGTGTGAAAAGTCGGGTCATCATACATCTTAATGTGAAAAATGAGTGAGAAACGACAATCATGTCTAACCAGATATAAATTTAGTTAAAGTACGTGGTACCAAAATTATAGGTATGATAAGACCTTTTGAAACTCATATATGATAAGATCTTGACATTAAATGAAGTACTTTATGTACCAACTATTATAATTAATCTAATTTCTGTGGCCTTATTGGAAAAAGTTGGGTTAAAGTTTCACTTGAATATGATAAGATTGTTATGACAAAAAATGATATATTTATAGGGAAACATTATTGTAATTAGGGATTGTTTATATCGAGTGTTTATGAGATTATCATTGAAAATAATGCATGTTCTTCTACTTGATATATTCTTTTAATTTATGACATGCTAGATTAGGTCATATTAATTTTCCTTAAGGATATGCGACCTCTTAGCTTTATTTCTGCTAATGTTATTGCATTTATGGATAAATGTGGTATATGTGCTCAAACAAAAATAACTAAGAAATCTTATGCATCTATTAATAGAGAATATGAATTATTAAGTTTAATTGATATTGAGCTTGGTGATTTAAAAACATTATCTAAAGGTGGTAAGAAATATTACATAATATTTATATATAATTTTCTAGATAATCTAAAATGTATTTGTTAACAAATAAAGATGAGGCTTTAATAACTTTTTATTGTATAACTCTGAGGTAGAAAACAAATTAGATAGAAAAATAAAAAGAGTTCAATAAGATAAAAGAGGTGAATATATTTTGTTTGATGACTATTGCGAAAAGGAAGGAATAATCTATGAAATTACCCCCTCTTATTCGCCTTAATCAAATGGTGTAGTAGAAAGGAAAAACAAAACTTTAAAAGAAATGATGAATGCTTTGATTGTTAGTTATTAGGCTCCTGATAACTTATGGGGTGAAGTTATTTTTGTTTGCATGTCATTTACAAAACTTATAAGAGAACTGGTAAGACACCATGTGAGTTATAAAGAGGTTACCTTCCTAATTTGAAATATTTAGAAGTGTGGGGATGTCTTGCTAAGGTGATTTTGTTTGATCCTAAAAAAATGAAAAATATGTTTAAAAACTTTTGATTAGATGCTTACTGATTATGCTAATAATAGTGTTCCTTATAGATTTCTTGTTTGGAAAATTAATGTCCTTGATAGTAATTGATAAGTGTAAAACTTAGTATATTTTTTCTACGTGTTAAAGTGTGTTTTTAGTGTTTTCTTAGATAATGATCATGTGTTTAGGACTTAAATTTATGTTCTTGCTAGTGTTTTGTGTATTTTGTTTAATTATTTGTTGTTTAAGGCAAGAGTTTAAACTTGATTATATATTTCAAGGATAATTTGATATGTTTGGTAATGAGTGGATATAGGAAAAAGTGCAGAAAAGATGAAGAAAAAGTTAGAGAAATAAGTTTGACACGATCTGGTATGGAAGCACGATGGTGCCAGAGGGATGGGGTGTTCCCATGCACGATGATGTAAGGTGTTTTCTAGGATGCGAGTTTTTCATATGACGTTTTGGGGCTATTTTTGTAAGATGTATACATGGAAAAACCCTAGACAAAATCCTAGAAGACTTAAGAGTATAGATATAAGATTAAAACACCACTTGATGGCTGCATAAACATAATTAAAAAGGAGATCAAAGCTAGAATTCTCATGAACAAGGCTGCAAATTTTCTAGCTCAAGGAAAAGAAGACAAGACTTCCAGATTTTGTTCTACACTCTTTTCTTATTTCCTTGTTATTGTTAGATGTTAATGATGATTAAACTTGGATAATTAGTTAAACCTATGGAGTGGTAATTCCTTTTTAGGAATTATTCTTGAATTATTTGTTAAACTTTACATTCTTGATTTAATGAATACGCTTGTGACGTTTATTGTTTTATAATAAATTTGACTCGAGAGATTTGATTAATTCACTTATGTTGTATTGCACAGTGAGAGTTGGTACCTCAGTAGACTTACAAATATCAAATTAATAAGCAATTGAAGAGAGATCTTAATTGTTTATTAGTTATTTATAGGATTGCTTCAAATCCAGTTTCACAGTTAGAAAGAATTTTGATAGATTGAGATATCACGATTTAATTTATATCTATTTTAATTATGATTACTTAATTAGATCTCGAGATAGGGTAATAATAACTATAAGATATTTAGGATCAAGTATGATTAATTCAAAAAGGTAAACTGAAAACAAATAAGGATAGAAATGATTTCTAGCTTTCATTATTAATCAATCAATTTTACTGGTGCCTAGATCATACTTTATTTATTAAATCTTTGTTTGTAGTTTAATTTTTAATTAATCTTCTTATTGTTTACCTTCAACAAAGCTTACAAAAATTATTGGGTGACTATCAAAACTTTGTGGGATGATACTTTTTATACTATAAATTACGATCTGTATACTTACAGTTACGAAAGTTTTTGTATTTAAAACTTTCAACAAGTTTTGGTGTCACTGCCAGGGTTACATCATCTACTGTAGTTTAAGTTACTTTGATTTAAGGAATTTTATACCTTTTATGTGATTGCAGGTCTATGAACGCAAGATCCACAAGGATTTTGAGCAAAGTAAAGGATACACAATTTTCTGACATCACTAAACAAGAGAGGGAGATTAAAAAAGGGATACGCTAAGAAGCGATAGAAAGAACAATGACGAAGGAACAAAATCAAGGAGAACAACAAAGAACCCTTATAGACTTCATGAGGTTAGTGTTCAATGCAAATCAACAAGGGATAACTAGACCAACAATACAGATCAATACGTTCAAAATTAAACCAACGTTGCTAAATATGCTACAAACAAACATCTAATTTTATGGACTGGCCAATGAGGATCCTAATGCTCATTTGACCAACTTCTTGGAGATTTGTGACACGTTCAGATATAATGGGTTGTTAGAAGATGCAACCAAGAATAGAATCTTTCCTTCTATAGTTAAAGATAGAGCCAAAGCATGGTTGAAGTCTCTCACCTATACAATGTCACAATATGGGAGCAGTAGGTGCAAGGCTTTTTGGCTACTTTCTTGCCGTTAATGAAGACCACTAGACTCATAAAGGAAATCACAAATTTATAGAAAAGCTAAAGGGAGTTTTTATATGAAGCATGAGAGCAATTCAAAGAGTTGCAAATGAGCTGCCCACATTATAACTTACTAAACAGTTCCTTATGCAAACATTCTATAATGGAGTGAATCCACCCACGGAAGGCACTATAGATGCAGCAGTTGGT
>JANQAP020505795.1:0-15085 GCA_026874005.2 Erythroxylum coriaceum | reverse complement strand
AATTAGAATTTAATTTTAATTAAATTACTAAAACGTCCAAAGCTTATTATAAATAGGCTTAAGCTCTATGGAGCTAGCACTTCTCACTTAACCCTATTTGTAAGAGTTACAAAGTTCTCTCAACTCATTCTGTGGATACCGTTAGGGACCGGACATTTGTGCTGTTGCAGTGGTTGAAATGGATCAGTTTTGGGAACAGTTCGAGGGATACAACAAGATAAGGATCAAGCTTCGAAATAAAGTACAAATTAAGTTTCTGCTTTATTACAATTTGTGTTAATCATTTTATAGAATTAAGACGATCTTAGTTTTCAAGAAATCAAAGGTTACAAAAAAGTTTTGTAATCATTCCGCTGCGGTCAGGATCAGATTCTGACCTAGTTTTCCAACATAATCAACCCTAGGACCTTCTAAAACTCGTAATCTAACAATTTCACAATCAATTAGGTTTTCATTAAAGTCATGTAAAAATTTCCTTGCTTTCAATTGGTAGTTCCTGGGTTGATTATGGATTTGGTGTTACAATTGCTATCTTGTTTATATTTCTGAATTTAATTGTTGGAATTGATTGTGTGATTGAAATACTTTCTTACTTAGTTTTGTTTATTTGAGTGATTGAGAATTATGTTCAGCCTTAGATTTTAGGATTAGATTAACCCTTCTCGTAGGATCGACACCTTAGGTACTACACGAATGACCCTTGCACTTATAGATTATCGAGGTTTAAAAATATTAAAACTTTGTCATATCGAAACCTGTGATCAGTATCCTAAGCATTTCTAAGGCATTAATCACTAAATGTAGAATATCAAATGAATCAACATTTAAGCACATATTAACAAAGTAAAGAAAGTCTCCCAACCAGTTCTGCCCTAACATCAAGCGAGCAACTAAAATCTATCATACTTCAAAATGGGAAGGAACTTGAACAACCCACAATGACAAAAGTTGCAAGCCCTTCTCCTGTTAAGAAAAACAAAGAAAAAAAGAAAGATGAGGATATAAGCGAATACCCTCCTTATATCGCTCCTCCGTCATATCCACCTAAAGTTCCATATCCTCAATGATTGCAAAAGACTAAACTGGATGCACAATTTGCAAAATTCGTGAAGAAATTAAAGACGTTGCAGATTAATCTTTCATTCCTCGAGGGTTTAGAACACATGCCCAAATATGCAAAGTTTTTTAAAGACATTATCGAAGAAGTGTACTTAGAAAGATATCCAAACGGTAGCTTTAACAGGCACCTGTAGTTTAATAGTAACTAGCCAGATGTCATCTAAGCTGAAAGATCCAGGGAGTTTCACAATACCCTATCTAGTTAGTGAATTTGAATTTACAAAGTGTCTTTTATATTTAGGGGCAAGTATCAATCTTATGCCCTTGTACATCTTTCAACAATTGGGGCTTGGTAAGGTCAAGCTAACGTCAATGTTAATTTAGTTGGCTAATTAATCTATTAACAGACCATTTGGAGTGGTGGAAAACATTTTAATGCAAGTGGACAAGTTCATTATTCCTATGGACTTTATGTTTCTGGACATTGAGGAGAATAAGAACTGTCATTGATTTTTGGGTGATCATTCATATAACAGTTAATTTCTTAACCTATTGAGGGATTAGAGTGATAGTCACATGAATTGCAATATATTAGAAAGAATTGGTACATTTGGGATATGATTTCATTCACATGCATAATATGAGCTCATATATTCACATAAGTGTTGATTTAGAAAAATTACACTCAGTTGACATATTCTGAGGTATGAAAGGTTTAAAATGATTATGATTTGATTGTGTATTGTTTATGTCTTGAATTTTGGTTTGATGAATTACAAGTAGCAAATTTGTAATTAATTGTTACAATTGAAAAATTGATGAATTAAAATGTACATTTAGTCTAGGAAAAATGTCAAGTGGCAAGATAAGTTGACATATGGAAATTTAGGATGACTAAGCATAATTGTGACAAATGGCAGCTTATGGAGAGGACAAGTGACTTACATGCATAGGTGACAACTGCCATTGCATAATAGTGACACCTAGCTCCTAACGAGTTAAGCTACTGGAGGGATAGTTTTTGTTGTGTTCATTCTTCTTTTTACCTTTACTCTCACCACAAAAACACTCACACACCCTCATAGCTTCTGAATTTTGCTTCAATTTCATTCATCGTCACTTCAAGATCCATATAAAAATCTGCTCAAAGATAGCTATAATTTGCTATCATCATTTTGCCTTTGCTGAAATCATTTTACTTTTATCCTGTACTTGGATGATTTTTCATATGTGGAGAGCTAAGTTAGCTTGATCATTGAGGTGGAACTTGAGATAAATAAGTAAGTGAAATTCTAAGCTTTGTGGCATGTTGAAATAGAAATTTTATGATGACTGAATTGGGATCGAATGCATGTGGCTTTGATGATGATGTTGTGCTGGAATGTGATGGATGAATTGGTTACTTTTCTGTTTTGTTATTGATGCAAGAAAATAGTAGGATTTAGACTGTTAAATGAATGATTTAGGTTGAGATTTGAAGTATAAATGAAGGTGAATTCATGGTAAAGATAGGTGTTATTGAAGTGTTCTTAAATCTAGAAAATTAGAGTTATAGATGTGTTTATAAAAAGTGATGGTTAATGACATAAATGAGCAGAATTTTATAAGCCTTAGCATAACCAATATGGAAGTTAAGTTAACCTGAAATTAAGTAACCTTAAAGGACATGAAATCTGGAAATTTTCAGGTGTTAGTGTTGTCTCTAAACTTGTAAAATTCGTGAAGTATTAAAGGTAATAAAGTTACACATATTGGTGATGTTGATGACAAATTCTAGAATTTTAATTTCAACCTTATGTACATTTCGAACCAGTTGATAAATTTCACACTAAATCAGTATATTTGTACCTGATTAAGGCTAGGAATGAGCCTAGATTGTTTCTTGATTAATTGGTTAAGAGCTTGATAAGTTTGTGTAGTTAATTGATGTCATAACCTAAAGAATGGACTGTTTTGATAAGGTTAAGTTCAAATATGGAAATTATGATTTGTTAAAGGAATAAATGAGTTCTTTTAATGAAAACATGATCTTAAGGACATGAGTAATATGTATAAGGTATGTATGAATGAGGATTGAAGAGCATGGGGTAATTATGAGTGAGATTTGGGTAAATGTATGAATATATATTGCTGGAAAAAGTTTGGTGAGTATGTAGATCTAGCTTGCTGAAATTCCATATTTAAAGTAATAAAAGTGTGTGTCCTATAAGAGGGTTTTTTATCATGAAAGTGTTCAAGGATAAATGTAAAGTATATTGATGAATTTGGAGTGAATCAAGCTAACTTAAAGGCATAAACCTGATTGCAAAATGGTAGTATACAAAATATAATGTTTGAATGGTCTTGGGGTGTATAACTACAAATTAAATAGTCAAGATCTATATATAAGAATAGGAAAGTCAATTGAGCATGCATTGAACATGACACTTATACATGTGCATGACTGAATATTCATATGAATAAACAAGTTAGTGATTTGTGAACTATGTATGTATTGTATGAATATAGACGCACAAGTTGATCGCTAACATCTAGACATTACCGGATCATCAAGGCAATAACTTTTTTAGAGTATACTGTGAGTTAACCTAGTTGTTTCTCACTATGATTGAATTGTTTTTGGTTAAATTTCAGTTATTGAACAGTTGCTTATATGATTGCTATGAATCCGGACATTGTTGGTCTGAGGATTTTGATGCTTGGGACTATATATAGAAGTGTTTTCAAATTGTATGTGTAATAGGGGATGTGTACTCAACTGAATGTTGAATGATAGACTTAGTTTTGAATAATGTGATAATGACATGATCACATTGAATGAAAAGTACTGAAAGCATATTATGTGAAATAATGCATTCCATTACATTGATATGCATGATCAGATAAAGGAGTTATAATCGAAGTGACCAATGTGAAAAAGAGCTTTAATCTTAAGAATTGTGCACAAAGAGCCACAGGCTTAGTTAATAATAAGCCCGGTATCCACAATGAGTATGGGATAGTAAATGAAATGAGCCTAGTATCCACAACGGATACGAGACAGTAAATAGGTGCTCGGTCACAACAAAGTAAAATGTAAATGGAGTCACATGTGCATTTGTATATTTATAACTTTACATATTTCATATGAATGATTGAGATGAATTATTGGATTGTTCTAAAATGGAGATATGAAATGTTTGTAAACATGTTGTACTTATTGAAATATGATAAAAATAGAATGTGATGTGGGATTTGATACCGAACGAGGTGATATACTTATTGAACTTTGTTATATACTTGTGACGTTTATATTCTGACTTGAGTGAGCACATCGATGATGGTTCACTCACTGAGTTCACAAACTCATAAAAATTGCAACGTTAATTTTCAAGTACAAGGGAGTTATAACTTCTAAGGCAATCTAATAGAATTCTAGTACTGTCATTTTGGGAACAAGAATGGCTCAGAGGTTTAGATAGTTGATTTATGAGGAGTCTAGTTATAACGTTTTCAGTTAGCATCCCATTTCATATTGTAGATTTTGTATAGAGCAGTAAACTCTCAAATGTTATGTAATATATATACATGTATTATGAATTGTAATGATACAATGCAAGTTTATGTTTGTGAATGTAATGGGAAGATTTAATCATTTTCAATGCTCGTGAAATGTGTGATGGCTTAAATAAGTTAATGTGATTGTTCCAATATGCCATTCTTATAGGGTATATTCTCAAATATCCTTTGAATGTTCTGGCATATGCACTATGGAAGTGGTTTGTTACATTTCATGAACATAAGAAAAGCATTAATCGATGTTCATGAAGGAAAAATGACACTTCAGATTGGTAAAGATCAAGTGGAATTTAGTATGAACAAGGCTTTAAAGAATCCGAAGGAAAGCAGCATATGTATGAAAATTGACATTATGGACAAAAGTATTCAAAAACATATAGAGAATTATGGTACAAAGGTGAAATTAATAGAAGTGGAGATAGACTATTCAGTAGAAAAGGAGAACAAAGACGAGTCTGAAAGAGCTAATGAAATAGAGGAGTCAGATGTTCAAATTCATCAAGACATTTTAGTCTGAATTGAAGCACCTATACCACCCTTCATAGAGAAACCACCCTTTTTAGAGCTTAAACCTTTGCCTAAACATCTCAAATATACATTCCCAGCTGAAGGTCAAACTTTACCCATCATAATTTCTAACTAACTAAATGAGAAACAAGAGAGTAGGGTGGTAGCTATTATTAGGAAGTGAATGAAAGACATAGGATGGAAAATATTTAATATTCGGGGTATAAGCCCAAATGTTTGTATGTAGTGAATAAACCTCGAAGAAGGATGTAGAGTGGTGCAGGAATGATAATGTAGGTTGAACCTAACATGGAAGAAGTGGTCAAGAAATATGTAGTAAAACTCTTAGATATGGGGATAATCTATCCCATATCTAATAATGAATAGGTCAGCTCAATATAGTATGTACAAAAGAAAGGTGGAATGACTATAATGGAGAGTAAAAATGAGGAATTTATTTCAATAAGAACAGTCAAGGGATGGAGAGTGTGCATAGACTATCGCAAGCTCAACAAGGTGACTAAAAAGGACCATTTTCCTCCCCCATTCATAGATCAAATGATAGAAAGAGTGACTGGTCACTCATTCTACTACTTCTTAGATGGTTACTCGGGATACAATCAGATATTCATATACCCCGAGGATTAAGAAAAGATCACGTTCATATGTCCTTATAGTACCTTTACGTATATAAAAATGCATTTTTGGATTATGCAATGCCCCAGCTACATTTCAAAGATCTATGATGTTTGTCTTCGTAGATATGATTGAGGATATAATGGAAGTTTTCATGGATAATTTTTCAATTTTTGGAGACTCTTTCAGGATGTGTCTAAGTAATTTGGACAAGGTACTCCAAAGATATGAAGAATTACATTTAGTGCTGAATTGGGAGAAGTGCCACTTTATGATGTAAGAGGGGATAATGCTCGAGCATAAAATTTTGCATCAAGGATTTGAAATGGACAGGGCGAAAACGAAAGTCATATAGAAACTCCCACCTCCAATCAACATCAATTGTGTGTGAGGATTCTTAGGTCATGCTTGGTTCTACCATTATTTTATTAGAGATTTCTCGCTAGTTACAAGACCCTTAACAAATTTGTTATTCAAGGATGTGCCTTTCCTTTTAGATGAAATTGTTTATTCACATTTAATTAATTAAAGGAGCCACTAACATCAGCCCCGATCTTAATGCCACCTAATTGGACACTCCCATTTGAGGTCATGTATGATGCGAGTGACCAGGTTATAGATTGTGTATTGGGTTAAAGGATAGACAAAAGGATGTAAGCAAGACCTTTACAGGACCTTAACTTAATTACACTACTACAAAAAAGGAAATACTTTAGTGGTGTATGCATGTGGCAAGCTTCAGTCGTACCTCTTAGGGTTTAAAGTGAATGTATTTACCGACCAAGCTGCTTTAAAATATCCTTTTTATCAAGAAGGACACAAAATAAATACTTATTCGATGGGTGCTACTATTACAAGAGTTTGATATAGAAATACGAGATAAGAAAGGAGCAAAGAACATGGTTGCAGACCATTTATCACGTCTAAAAGGAGGAGAATTTGAGGAAAGTGAGGATATTAATGAGAACTTCCCTAATGAAACCCTGGTGTGACTTAACAACCTGGCAACACCATGGTTCGTTAATATCACAAATTATGTTGATGGTGGTAAACTTCCCTTTGATTTATCATATCAACAATAAAAACGGTCCTTGCATTAATGCGTCTAGTATCTATGGAATGAACCAATCTTGTATCAAACATATGTTGACAGTTTAGTAAGACGATGTGCTCTAAATGAAGAAATGTTCAATATATTAACACAATGTCATAAAGTTCAATACGGTAGCCACTATGGAGTAAACAAAATTCCAACGAGTACTCGAGTGTGGATTTTATTAGTCGTATTTGTTTAAGGATTCTCAAGCTTTCGTGGCACAGTGTGATCTCTATCAACCAGTAGGCAACATCTTTAAAAGAGATGACATGCCTTTATCCAACATTTTAGAAGTTAAAATCTTCGATGTATAGGCCATTGATTTTATGGGGCCTTTTCCATCTTCCATAGGGAACATGTACATTCTAGCAGTGGTGGATTATATATCTTGCTGGCCTGAAGCTATAGCATCTTCAAATAATGATGGGAAAGCTGTCTAGAAGTTTATTAAAAGGTTATTTAACTAGTTTGGAGTGTCAAGAACTATAATAAGTGATGGGGGAGTATATTTATGAAACAGATCTTTTGATGCCCTTCTTAAAAGATACGAAGTCCACCATTGAGTTGCTACTCCTTATCACCCACAAATGAGTGGACAAGTGGAAGTCATTAACCAAGAGGTGAAACAAATTCTAGAAAAGATGGTGGATGGATTTAGGAAGGATTAGGCATTAAGGTTAGATGATGCTTCATAAGCTTATAGGACTACATTCAAAACTCCTATCGAAATGACTCCTTTCAGGCTTATATATGGTAAGGCTTGTCATTTTCTGGTGGAGCTAGAGCATCGAGCATATTGGGTGATGATATTTTTAAACTTTGATTGGAAGTAAGCGGGTGAAAAATGACACCTACAACTAAATAAACTCTAAGAGTTTTATTCCAATACGTATGAAAATGCTAAACTTTATAAGGAGAAGGTGAAGAGATGGCACGATTCTCATATTAAGCAGAAGGAATTCAAGGTAGATGCAATTTTGCTATACAATTCAAGGTTGAGATTGTTTTTAGGAAAGCTAAAATCGTAATGGAGTGGACCTTTTATGGTTACCCAAAGTTTTTGATCATGAAGCCCTAGAATTGGAAAATACAAACTAAGAAACCTTTAAGGTGAATGGGCATCGCTGCAAACCATATCTTGATGGAGTGATTCCAAAGGAAAAAGAAGTAATCTTGTTCCTTTCGAAAAATTGAACATGCTTCCAATGACACATAGTCAAAATAATGACCACAATTTAGCATTGTTTTATAGTTAGATTTAAATTGTTATATAGTTAGATTCGTTTTAAATTTTGTTAATATCTTTATGATTTGGAATGGGTTAATTGTTAATTCTCTTACTCTCTTTGATCAATTATAAGAAAGGAAAGCAATCTTAGTGTCAAACGAATTTGATCTCAACACCATTGCCATCACCACTTCAATCCCCATGATGGGTTCTACAATCTAATCCTTGTCTTTTATTTTATTGTTATTTTCAATTATTATCTTGTTTCTCTTGTTCATTACTTTTATTCCTACCATATATATTGTTTATTTGTTCTTCTCACATTGGGGACAATTTGTTGTCCAAATGTGGGGAGGGTTGTATGCATTATATGTTTTTATTTGAATGTGAATTTTGCATGTTGTATGTTAGTTTTGTTTAGGATTACATGGTGTGACTTGTGTCATTGTGTTAATGGATAGGACTTAACAGAATCGATTTAGTTTTGAATATAGTCTTTTAGGTTCCAAAGATTTATTAGATTGTGAAATTGATGTTCTAGGTTGTTTTGGTCAAATATGTATGTTAATTAGGATATGATGTTGGTTCATTCATTCTAGAATTTACCACATCCGTTTATAATTTTAGGTCAACCGACTATGTAGCATTGTTAGTACCTTTTCATATGAATGATTAGCTAAAGCAATGATAGTTGTGTATTAGTGTTTGTTTTTCTAAGTATTTAGCATGTGTTTTTTGCATAATAGGTTATTATTGATGTGTTTTAGGGTTTATTTTGTATATTTTTGTTTAGTTTGATCTTCATTGTTGTTCTTTTATGTTTGATGTTGATTTAGGGTAAGAATTGATCATTTTATATAGGAATAGAGGGTGACTACCATTGTGATTGAGCTAGAGACTGAGAGAGGAGAAGAGAAGTCGAGGAATTACAGCGCAAGAACCTATGTTCATGGGATTCATGCTAATTCCCACGATCGTGGGATACCTTGCCCAAAGATACATGCGAGTTTCAATTATTTTTAGGTTTTCTTCACTATATAAGGTTATAAAACCCTAGGGCTAAAGGGGGCATTGTGGAGACTTGCCTCCTTAAGTAAAAACACAGATTTAGACTTAAGAGAGGTGGAGAATCAAGATTTTTCATTCTAAATTAGGAAAAGAGCACACCAACGTCAGATTTTCCAAATACGGGCAAAGAAGAGAAGGAGTTTGTTTCATCTAGTTTTATTTTATTTTTCTCTTTTAGAATTTGTATTATGGATTATTTGATTGTTGGGGATGTTAATGACATCATTAGTTGCTAAGTTATTTGTAAAGATTAATTTTGAACTACTTATTGAACTTCTATTTTGTTGATTTAAATGAATGAAGCTTTTGATGAATGTCAAACTTGTACCTTGCAATATATTAAGAGATTGAGTTGGGTAATTTGTGTAGGGTTGTACAATGAGAATTGGCATTCTATAAACCTACATTCATCAAGTTAATTGATTAGTTAGAAGAAAGATCTTGGCTAATTAATTGATTACCTATAGGATAACTTCATAACTAGTTGAATTGGTGGATTGATTTTGTAGATTAAGAGAATGCTTAATCATCTCCATTTAATTTGGCTAAGGATAATTAATTACACCTATAGAGAGGGTAATTAATACATTAGGACATCTTAGGTGAGGCACAATTTAATTAACAAAATAGGAGGGAGATGAGTTAGAGAAAAGTGATCTCTAATTATTAAAATCTTGAATTCCAAGTTTCTGTACTTTTGTTTCCTACGGACAATCCTTGTGGGATCGATATCTACTTTTTACTACAAGTTACGACCTTCATATTTACGATTTTAAGCATAAAACTAGTAGTTATTTTCCAATCAACAAGTTTTTAATGCCATTATTGGGGAATGTTTGTTTTGTATTTTGTTTTGTTTGGGTTACTTTGATTTAAGTGTTTTTTTATACTTTTCCTTGTGTATTTGCAGGTGCATGAACACAACGAGCATGTGAACATTTACTTAATTTAGTGACAAAGAGTTATCTGATATCATAAGGCACAAACGAGAGTTAAGAAGAGCGAGGCACAAACGAGAGTTAAGAAGAGCGAAGCACCAAGATAATATACAAAGAAATATGACAGAAGAAGGAGAGTAAAGAGGAGCTAAGAGGACATTGATGGAGTTTATGAGGCCAGATTTCAATTTTTAAGGAGTTGCAAGGCTAACAATTCAAACTAATAATTTCGTGATCAAGCCGACACTCCTCATCAAACTTAAGAGTAGTGTACAATTTTGTGGGCTATCTAACGAAGATCCCAACACCTATCTTGTAAACTTTTTGGAGATCTACGACACCTTCAGGTTTAATGGGATGTCTAATGATGCCATAAAGTTGCGGTTGTTTCCTTTTGCTTTGAGATATCAAGCGAAGGCATGGTATAACTTACTCAATTCAGGGCAGATCACTACTTAGGAACAACTAGCCTAAGCATTCCTTGCTAAATACTTCTCGTTGACCAAGACAACAAGAATCATAAAGGAAATCATAAATTTTCAACAGAGTGATGGGGAGTCTTTATATGAAGCTTAGGAGAGGTTTAAAGAATTACAAAGAAGTTGTCCCCATCATAACCTTCTGAGGGAGTTCTTGTTGCAGACATTCTATAATGGTGTAAATTAGAGCATAAGAGGATCTATAGATGCAGCTGCTAGAGGTTCTTTGATAAGAAAGACTATTGATGCAGCTCATGTCCTTTTGAAAGAGTTGGCAAGCAATAGTTGTATGTGGTCAAATGAAAGGAGTAGACAGGAGAAAAAGGAGTGAAAAGGTATGATCCCAATTGATTTCGTTACAGCTTTACAGGTACAGATCATAACCTTTACAAAGTAGTTGAGCAATATGTAAAAAGCATCTTCATCTACTGCTAAAGCTATGCAATTACAGTGTGAGTTATGTGGGCAAAACAACCATGGAATAACTGAATGTTTCATGTTGGGAGTTAGCGGTACAGAATAGGTAAATTACTTGGGCCAACCACAAAGAGGTAATAATCCTAGTTTAACACTTACAGTCTGGGTAAAAAAACCACCCAAATTTCTCTTGGAGTACGAATAATACAGGTGGCCATGCAAGATTGTAAGGACCTCCTGGATTTTAGAAAGATCGAATTAGATCTATAGAGAGCAAAATGGACAAATTAATGGATGTCTTGGGGTCCAAACTAGCAAATAAAGAAGAGAACCAAAAGAAGATGTTTTTGAGCTAAGAGGAAAGTCAAAAGAGGATGGAGGCAAAGTTTGATCAGATCGTGAAGAATCATGCCTCATCCATCCACAACTTGGAGGTATAAGTAGGTCAATTTGCTAATGCTTTGTCTTCTAGAAGTGTAGGTAGCCTACTAAGCAATACTGAGGCCAACCCAAGGGAACAACTTAATGCTATTATACTTCTAAGTGACAAACAGGTAGAGGAGCCAAATGTGCAAAAGGATAGCCATGAAAAAGGGAAAGGCAATGAGCTAGAAGAAGAGAGGCCTTAAGAACCACCACCACCCTACAAGCCTAAACTTCAGCATCCACAAAAGGTGAGACAACATCAGATGGACACTCAGTTCTCCAAATTTTTTGAGAAATTGAAGATGCTTTAAATTAATTTATCATTCGTGGAAGCTTTGGAGTGTAAGCCTAAGTATGTGAAGTTTCTTAAGGACATACTCACACACAAATACACTTAAGAAGACAATCAGACGGTAACTTTGATAGAAAATTATAGTTCGATCATATCAATCCAAATGCCTTCAAAACTACAAGATGTAGGGAGTTTTACTATTCCATGTGTTGTTGGTGACTTTGAATTTTCTAAATGCCTATGTGATTTAGGTGCATGTATTAACTTGATGCCTTTATCTATTTTTAGAAAATTGGGGCTAAAAGAGGTCAAGCCAACATCCGTGCTAAATTAACTTGTGGATCAATCCATTAAGAGGCCATTTGGAGTTGTAGAAGATGTGTTGATAAAAGTGAAAAAATTTATTATTCCTATTGATTTTGTTATGTGAGATTTTGAAACTAATAGAAATTGTCCACTAATTTTGGGTAGGCCCTTTATGAATACTGGTAGGGCATTAGTTAATGTACATGAAGGAAAACTTGTTTTGAGAATTGGTGATGAGCAGGTTGAATTTAATAGGTCTAAATCCTTAAAGAAACCGATGGATGGGAATCTATGTATAAAAATTGATATTGTGTATAAGTGTGTGAATGAGGTTGAAGAGGAAGTTGATGAAGTTATTGAATTGCACAGGGATGAGTGTGAAAGAAGAAGAATTATGTGACGAAGTTACTCTAGAGAAACTGGAGAGAGCTGATGCACCCATACCACCTTCCATCGTTAAGCACCCCCTTCCCTCACTTTAGAGCTTAAACCCTTACCTTCCCACTTGAGATACATGTTTTTAGGTAAGAACCATACCCTACCCATCATTATCTCCAACCAATTAGATTGTGAGCAAGAAGAGAAAGTCGTGGAGATCATTAAGAAGAGGATAAGAGCTAAATTTTGAATATTAGGGGGATTAGCCCCAACGTAGTGATGCATAGGATTAACCTATAAAAGGATGTAAAACTGTGAGGGAAAGACAGAGAAGGTTAAATCCAAACTTGCAGGAGGTTGTGAGGAAGGGGCTAATGAAGCTTTTGGACATGGGAATTATTTACCCCATTTTAAATAGTGAGTGGGTGATTTTAGTGCAGTGTGTGCCTAAGAAGGGTGGCATGACAGTGATAGAGAATGAACATGGTGAAAAGATTTCTACTGGGACCATTACAGGTTGGAAAGTGTGTATTGATTATAGGAAGCTAAATTTGGCCACCAAAAAAGATCATTTCTCTTTACCTTTTATGGACTAAATGATTGAGAAGGTGGTTGGCCATACATTTAATTGCCAAGAAGACTAAGGGAACTCACTCTTTCACTTGTCCTTCCGAGACTTTTGCTTATTAGAGGATGCCTTTTGGTTTATACAATGCACTTGTCACATTCTAAAGATGCTGATGGCCATATTTGCAGATATGAATGAGAACTCCATTGAGGTATTTATGAATGACTTCTCTACCTTTGGACATTCTTTTGATCATTGCTTGCTTAATTTAGACAGAGTGCTTTAAAGATGTGAGGAGTCTCATCTAGTTTTAAACTAGGAGAAGCATCATTTTATGGTCCAAGAGGAAATTGTATTAGGGTATAAAATCTCATGTAAGGGGATTGAAGTAGATCGAGCTAAGACCAAAGTGACTGAAAAGCTACCACTTCCCACTAATATTAAGGGTATCTGAGCCTTCCTTGATCATGCATCTATAGATAGTTCATCAAGGATTTTTCTCTTATTACTAGACCCTTAACTCATTTATTAGTTAAAAGTATGCCTTTTATGTTTGACAATGATTGTTTGAATTCTTTTAGTAGGTTGAAGAAGGCACTTACAAAAGCACCCATTTTGACGTTGCCAGATTGGTCTCTTCCCTTCGAGATTATGTATGATGCAAGTAACCATACTATTGGTTGTGTACTTGGCCAGTAGAAGGTGAAGAGGTTGTATGCCATCTACTGCGTAAGCAAGACTTTAACGAGGAGCACAACTGAACTACACCACTACTAAGAAGGAATTTCTTCCGGTGGTATTTACATGTGAGAAATTTCATTCTTATCTTTTAGGCTCACAAGTTATTGTTTTATGGACCATGCAACATTACGTTATCTTTTTCCTAAGAAGGATGCCAAAGCTAGGCTCATCTGATAGGGTGCTCCTGTTCTAAGAATTCAACATTAAGATTAAAGGCAAAAAGGGAGTAGAAAATGTTGTAGCAGACCACCTATCACGATTTGGAGGGGGACACTATGAAGAAGAAGTGAAAATTAAGGGGAGCTTTCTTGATGAGGCTATAATGATGGTCAATAATCCTTTTCATCCTTGGTTTGTAAATATTTCAAACTATCTCTTAGGTATTATTCTTCTCTCTAATCTCTCATATCAACAAATTAAGCACTTTCTATTTCATTGTTCTCACTATATTTAGGATGAATCTGTACTTTATAAGATATATGCTGACAGTATGATTCACAGATGTGTCCCTGAAAATGAAATGCCTGAAATTTTAATGCAAGGTTATAGCTCACTTTATATAGGGCATTATAGAGCTAACAAGATTGCTACTTGGGTCTTAGATTGTGGATTCGATTGGCTAAACTTGTCCAAAGATGTTCGAGATTTTGTGTTGAAGTGTGATAGACGTCAAAGAGTAGGGAACATATCGAAGAGGGATGAGATGTCACTTTCAAACATCAAGGAGGTAGAGATATTTGATGTGTAAGGCTTGGATTTTATGGGGTTAATTATGTTTCCAAGTGGGTTGAGATCATAGCTACTCCAACTAATGATGGCAAGGTGGTTTAAAAGTTCACCAAGAAGATCTTTACCAGATTTGGGGTGCCTAAAGTGATCATAAGTGTTGGAGGGAGCCATTTTTACAACAAACCATTTGAGGCTTTTCTGAAAAGATACAATGTTCATCATAGAGTGACTACCCCTTACCACCCACAAACCAGTGGCTAAGTGGAGGTGTTGAACAAAGAGTTAAAGAAGATTTTGGAGAAGGTATTAAGAAAGGATTGGACTTTAAAACTATATGACACCTAACTAGCTTATAGGATAGCTTTCAAAACACCCATAGGTACCATACCATATCGACTTGTGTATGGAAAGGCTTGCCATTTACCATTGGAGTTAGAGCATCAGGCCTATTATGCTATTAGGAAGTTGAACATGGAATGGAAACTAGCAAGTGAGAAGAGATTGTTACAACTTGATGAATTAGAAGAGTAGAGATTTGAAGCTTATGAAAATGCTAAGTTGTACAAAGAAATAACTAAAAAATGGCATGATTGTTGGACCCCACACCCGCCCTTAGGTCGGCGGCATGTGTTTGCGGGACATACCGCGGCATCCAACCT
>JANQAP020505565.1:0-15092 GCA_026874005.2 Erythroxylum coriaceum | reverse complement strand
CTTCACCAAACAAAGAGATGTTTGGCTCAAATGGAAGCTCTTCTCTTCCTCTTTCTTTTTCTCTTCTTGAATACCCTAAAAAACACTCTTAAAAACTAAGAAAAGATGAAACCCTAACCTTGTCTTCTTTCTTTTTCTCTCTAATGGTCGAAACTCTCTCACTTCTCTTTCTCTTTTTTGTATTTTTCTTCTTCTCTCCCTTCATTCACATTTTTCTTCCTCTAATGAACAAGACAACATTTTTCCTCTTTCAATTCTACCCTTAATAAGTGCTAAATGTCCACTTTACCCTTCCTTTAATGCTTCATGGTCTTTAAACTCAAGTGACATGTTATAATTGCGTTTAATACATTCCTACTGCTTTAATTTAACTAACCAGTGTAATAAAGTCTTGTTAACACTGTAATAATTAATTAAACTCTAATAATAATTCTATCATGACCTCATAATTTATTTAAATCATGCTTAACTCATCAAAAAAATTTTGGGGGCCAACATATTGGCTTTCATCTGAATTTGAGATGAAAGATATGGTTGAAGTTGCATATATTCCTGGAATTAAAATTTCAAGATAACGTTCAAAAAGATTATTCTCACTTGCTTAATTAACTAATATTCAAAAGATTTTAGAACCATTCTGTATGTAAGATTGCAAACCAATAGATAATCCTATTGTTAAAGGTGAAGGTTTCAACAAGAATTTTTGCCTAACTATGCAATAAGAAATGGAAAAAAATAAAGAAAATTTCCTATTCCATTACAATTGAAAGTCTCATCTATATCATGATGTGTACATGGTCAGATATTTGTTACCATATTAGAATGGTGAGAAGATATCAATTAGATCTAGGGCAAGCACATTAGAAAATAATAAAGATAATACGCAGGTATCTAAAAGGTATTATTGATTATGCATTATGTTATCAAGGCATTGATCTATATATACAAGGATATACAGGTGCAAAATGGGAGGAGATTTAGATAAGAGAAAATATAACTCTGGATTTGTTTTCTTACTTAATAATGGTACTATATCATAGAAGAGTATAAAAAAACTAATATATTACTTTATCCATAAAAAAGGTTAAATTTAAAGCGTTTTCAGCCTCAGTACAAGAAGCTATATAACTTAAAAGATTCTTGGTTAATTTAGGGGTCACCCAAAGTGAGACTAATCATGTAACAATCAACTATAACAGTCAAGCAGTAATCGCTTATACAAATGACCCTAAATTTCATTATAAAACTAAGCATATTGATACTAAGTATAATTATGTGAAAGATATAGTTACATAAGGAGAAGTGAACATGAAGTATGTACTACATGAGATATAGTGGTAGACCCAATCACAAAACCAAATTTTCGAGATATATACATAAACATGTGAAATCACTAGGATTATGTAGATATTTAATGTAATTAGTTAACATTTCCTTATATATGTTCATTTAAAGTATTATCATGTACAAATAAAACTATGATTTGATATTATTTATTAAGTAAAAGGATTACTTAATACTTGATTATGAAATATGTTTATTTTGTATGATATATTTTTTCATATGTTTATTTTTTCAGGTATAGAGGAAGTTCCTTCCAATGAAAGAGTATCTTTAGTTGCAGGCTTGGTAATCATAGTTTCTTTGAGCAACTTGGAGGAACAACGAGTGGACTTCTTAGCAGAACCTTTTGGGATTGGATTTTTAGCTTTCTTAGAACTAGAAGTCGCTATAGACCTCTCCTTGAGTTTTCTTTTATAGAGAGGATTGGAAGCCACTGATTTCTATAAGGAAAGCTAGCTTTCTTTTTGGCTCTCAATGTTCAAAATTCTAAAATCTATAATAATAAAAGTTAGGAAAATTTTAAGGAGCCAAGAACATGCAAATTAGAGGTAATACATTTAAAAAGTATATAATTATGATGAGGTACTAAACTCTAAAAGCGTTTTAACCACTAAAAGTTGTAAGCTTCTATGTTAAATGACACTAACAACAACAATTTTACACTTGAAAACACTATATTGATAAAAAAATTTCTTAGAGGCATTTATTATTGATAGTGCTCACCTTTAAAGGAACTCCTACTGTGCAATCCAAAAAATGTATAATAAGAGGAATTCTTAGAGAAAGGCTAAGTTACCTACTTTAAAGGTAAGGAAGATACATTTTAAAATCCAAAGTCATAATAAAAGGGCTAAGTTTTAGGGTTTTATCACTACTAATAATGAAAACTCTAGGATTCTTATAAACAAGAAAAGTTTATGATAAATGACCAAGCAAGATGATTAAAAGTCTTGAAAATTCTTTGCTAATAAGGCCTTTCAGAAAAGTTTTCAAAAGGATTCAACTGATCCATAAAACTAAACTTCAAAGATAGCAGAGTGCTAAAGATGTCCTCAAGAGATTTACTACAAAAACTAATGAATAAACAAAGACCCAAAAATAAAAAAAATATAAGGTCAAAAGAAGGCAGGTCTTCTATTTCCTAAAGATGAGGGAAATAGGTAAAAGTCAAAAGTTAAAAAAACCACAGACACTGACTAAACCGTTATAAAGGGATATTAGAGAGGCATTGATAGATGTATATTTGACTATATTTATACACCCATATTTGATATATTTTGCTTGAAATTTTGTAGTTTTATTGTATTTGGTACTTAATTCATTCCAAGTACATTTAAAGGTTATAATTGCCTTCATGAACCAAAATGAGATGAATTTAGATGAAAATGCAGCATAAAACAAAGTTTTGAAGCAAAGTATAAATACATGGTAGCGTCTGTGCCTGTTTAAGTCTATCAGATTATACAGATTTGCAATTCTGGAGATTTTGAAGTGTACACAGTCTAGTACATGCCCATGTATCAGACCGTGTATGTCCCAAAAATCTTAAAAATTTACTATATAAAGACATAAGTGGAGGCAAATTAAGGAGAGAAAACTTTGAGAGATAATTCTAGATGTGAAGAACATTTAGCAGGGATGATATTGATCCAAGAACATGGAGAACATGAAGAATTCATCAAGAGATCCAATAGATTACAAGATCAAACCTTAAACTTGTAAGAACATCCAATAGAAGAGAAAGTGAGATTTAGAATTATGAATTCTTTGTTTTTATTTATTTTTTCTCCTGTTTATCTTTCATTTAATTCTTTATTATGTGTAATTAAACATTTTTAGTGTCTAAGTGTGATGAACCCTTGTTGGTATATCAATATGTTTTGATTCTTTCATTTCATATATTTGTTTCGATTGATCTATTGTGATTTAATTATGTGTTTAAACATGTTTCAATAGATTCAGAATATTAGTACATAATTTGATTTCATAACATAAAGATTGAGAAATCCTATGTATGAATAGATCTACCATAATTAAAAGGAGTTGATTTCAAACCTAGAGATAGGTCGACAAATCCCCTAGATTAGGGTTAAACCTAATAGTAGAATTCGTAAATCAATAAAGCAATCATAGAAACTTTAACCTGAATAATTTCAATTAATAAACTTATGCATTAGTTGTTAGTATTCTCAAGAGAGTTATTAACATAAGATAGAAATTTTCACAGTTTAATAGTCAATAAAATAATTGCATGATAAAAGGTTAACTATTTAATGATTTTAAGGGGGAGTCATCACTTGATCTTTGATATTGAGTTTTCTAAGTGATTTCCTTTATTCTTCATTCATTATTGTTTCTTATTTTTTTAAATATTATTTTTAATTAAAAATCCAATATCCAATTCGTAGGCTAGATAATAAAATAAAGGTGAACACTAATAATCACTGTTTTCATGAGATCGACCAATACTTGTCTTTGCTAGCTATAACTATGTCATGCACTTATGTATAATTCAAATATTGGTACACTAATATTAGTTAAAAAGTTTTTTGTGTCATTGTCGAGGATAATGACATTAGGAAAACCTCTATTTTATTACTTTAGTCTTTTTTATTTTATTTTATCCTATTTTATTCTTCTTTTTATTTTACAATATTTTGTTTTTTAATTTGTTTAGTTTTATTTCTTTTCATAGATTTAGACTCTTGGTCAGTTTATGACTTGGAGCACATATGAGAACCTGACAGACGTGGATCCAGAGATTGAAAGAACAACGAGAAGGAATCTTCAAAGGATACAACTGCGTGAGTTTGAGTTAGTGGTCGAATAGAAGACTTGGAACGGTTAGGTAGGCATAGAAGAATCATACAACATGGTTGACCAATTGAGAACTATGCTCGACTATTCTAAACTAAAATTATTTGGTGTGAGTCCAGCATCATGAGAATTATTTTCTATGCTAATAACTCTGAGATTAAGCCGAGCATCATCTATATGGTGCGGTAATCAGTCCAACTCGATGGACTCAGAGACGAGGACCCCAATGCGCAGATCTCTAACTTTTCGAATATCTACAATAACTTTAAAATTGATGGAGCTAATGGCGATGTCATCAGACTGCATCTACTCCTGTTCTCTTTAAGGGGGAAGGCCAAACAATGGTTAAACTCCATGCCACGCTCTTTATTGACTAAATAGGAATAAGTGGCGGAGAAATTTTTTTCAAAGTATTTCCCACCTACTAAGACTGTGAAACTGAGGAACAATATCTCCTTGTACTCCCAAGCTAAAGGTGATTCTTTATATGATACCTGGGAGAGATTCAAAGAGATACTAATATGATGCCCACACCGTGGACTACCATTATAGATGCAAATCCAAACATTCTAAAATGGGCTGAGTTAAAGCATTAGGCATTCTATAGATGTTGAAACTGGATGGACACTAAATAACAAGACACTAATGGCAACCCAGGACTTAATAAAGGATATGGCCATATAAACTACTAGTGGTGTTCATCTAGAATACGAACTAATAGGTCAGTGGGAGTGTATGAAGTATACACGGTGGAACAGTTGGTGAGTCAAGTGGAGACCTTGAGTAAGAAAATAAACAAACTTACAATGGCTCTACAAGGTTGAGAGATGCAGTGCAAGGAGTGCAGGCGAGAGCACTAAGGAAAAATTTTTCAAACAACTCAGTCTGAACATGTAGAGTATTTAGGGAATGCTTCTAGACCCCAACGTAACCCATACAGTAACACCTACAACCTTGGCTAGAGGAATTATCCCAACTTTTCATGGAAAAACTAAGGTCAACAAAGAAACAACACTTCACCTGGATTCTAGTAGCAAGCATCAGAAACCAAGAAGTCTAGTATAGATAAGTTAATGGTGGAATTCATTCAGGAATCAAAAGTGAAGCATGAGCAAACTGTTGCATCCATACCCAACTTGGAGATTAGAATTGACCAACTGGTTGATAGTATCAAAAAAACTGAAAGGGAGTTTGTAGAGCATAATATAAACAAATTCGAAGGAACGCATCATGGCAATCACCCAGACTAGCGAGAGAAAGCTATATAGACCAAAGCAGTACAAATCAAATTCTATCTGGACCAAACTAGAGGCAAGCGTATCTCGTCGACAAGTAATATAAAATGGTAAGAACCGGATATCGTACCCAAGGGATTCCAACATGTAAGACAATTAAATTAACAATGTAAAATTATTCAGATGATCAAGAATTGATTGATTTGAAAATGAAATAAAACAAGCAAATTAAGGAAATATGCACGATGCAAAGTATGAACTAAATGCAACTAGACTTAATCAAATTACAAAAATTGGCTAAGGTGTCAGATTTTAATTAGATTAGGCATTAAAACTTATAACGATGGATTGATTTAGGAGTTACTTCACGTAAGCAAGTTGAACCCAATATTCATAGGAATTCCTTTCTCTTCTAAATCCAAGTTACCTACTTGGTTCATAGATAATTTGGAATAAAAAAACATTCAATGCAAGAAGCCTAAAATTAAGTTCATTAATCCTAGGTATCCCCACATAAGATTCTAAGGTTGGTCTACGCTTTAGTCTCAAGTATGTTGCTTGATTGGTTTTCCAACAAATCAAATCCCAATGGTTATGGCAATTAATCACCAATAATATAAGGAATAGTAAAACTCCCTGGAGCCTTAAGCTTCAATGGCAACTTTTTCAATAATATGGCCGCACACTTCTCATTCAGCTTCACCGTGGCATACTCCTCAAGCCTTTTCTTATTAGACAAGATTTCTTTCAAAAACTTAGCATAAGAAGGCATCTGTGCTATAGCCTTAATAAAAGAAATGTTTATATATAACTTTTTAAATATCTCAAGAAAACGACCAAACTACTTATCTAATTGCGTACCGTTTAACCTTTGAGGACAAGGAATTCGAGGTCTTATCGGATGTGTGATGGGGATCAGCAAATAACCTTGGATGATCCTCCTTTGCAGCTGGTGCTTCCTTGGCCTCCTTGCTACCCTCCTATCTCTCTTCTTCTTCACTCCTTTCCACTTCTTTATCCTTCTGCTTCTCCTTAACTTCCTCAAGTTGTCTACCACTCCTTAATAAGATTACATTTGCATGTTCTTTTGGGTTGGCCTCAGTAGTGCTAGGTAATGAACCTGAAGGTCTTTCCTTCAACAAACTTGCAATCTGGCTCATCTGATTCTCCAAGTTTCTGATAGAAGATTTTTGATTCTGCATCCTAACCTTAGTGGTGAAGATGTACTTCGAGAGTAGCTCTTTGAGATTGGATTTCTCAGGTGGCACAGGATTAAGAGACTTGAAACCTGGAGGTGGCCGTCTCTGAACATTGGATGACTATGGTTGTGCCATCTGATCATTCCGCCAAGAGAAGATTGGATGATTCCTCCATCCTGAGTTGTAGGTGTTAGAATATGGATCCCCTCCCTGTTTGTTATAATTGCCCACATAATGGGCCTTTTCTATCTCTTGAGCAAAAGGATTCCCTACTTGACACTCAGAAGATGCATGGGAATCTCCACCATAATGCTCGCATATGGCACAACTCCTTAATGAAGAACTAGCTCCTTCTCTCACACTGTGCATCAGATTATCTAGCTTCTTCATCAAAACATCCATCTGAGCTGATAAAGCCACTGTATTATCTACTATATGAGCTCCTGTAGGTCATCTAGGATGCTTATTTGTATAATACTGAAAGTTTCTATTGGCTATCTCATCAATCAACCTTTAGGCCTGATTTAGCGACTTTCTCGTTAAACTACCTCTTGCTGCAACATCTATGGTACTCCTGGTTGATGGGGTCATACCTGTATAAAAAGTATTAACCTGCTTTCATGTGGAGAAACCATGACTAGGACACTGTGTCAACATATCTCGAAATCACGCCCACGCTTCATATGGACTTTTGTTTTCATATTGGGTGAAGGAAGTGATCTCATTTTTTATCTTTGCAACCTTAGCAGGAGGGGAAAATTTAGCCAAAAATAATCTCATCATCTCATCCCATGTAGTAATCGATCCTGACTATAAATTAGCCAACCATGCTGTGACCTTATCCCTTAAAGAAAATGGGAATAGTCTTAATCTCACCGCATCATCCGACACTCCATTATGCTTGAACAGATCACAAATATCCAAAAAGGTCTCCAAATGGGTGTTCGAATCCTCCAAAGGTAATCCTCCAAACTGAGATTCTCTCACTATGGATGTAATGCTATGAGGAATCTCAAAACTTGCAGTTGTAATCGTCGGCCTTATACTAGGAGGCATGGGTCCATTATTGTGCCCCATAGTCAAATCTATCATAGTCAACCTCCTTCTCTCTTTAGGACGTGTCAACAACCGCTCCTTGTGCTGTTCCATCTCTACAAACTGCTCTTCTCTGATCCCTTCTTCTGTGTTAGTATTTTGAGCCAATCTGGTTTCTTTGCGCAACCTGTGAGCAGTTTTTTCAATCTCAATATCAAGTAGCAAATTCTCAGGCTTTTGACCACGAGTGAGCATAAACAAAATAAAACAAATGAAAAGAAAATAATAACAGAGCTAATAATTGAAAATAAAACACACCAAAGTAAAGCAATCAAGTAAACAACTAAAATATGCAAATAAACAACGAAGCAAGAATTAAATATGAGACAATTAACACCATCTAACCTAATGACTCACAATAAGGAAATTTCCCTGACAATGGTGCCAAAAACTTATTGTAGTCTAAAAAAAGTAGTATAAACTAAATTCTATCTAAACCAAACTAGAGGAAAGCATACCTCATCGATAAGTAATATAAAATGATAAGAACCAGATATCGTACCCAAGGGATTCCAACATGCAAGACAACTAAATTAATGATGCAAAATTATTCAGACGATCAAGAATTGATTGATTTGAAAATGAAATAAAATAAGTGAATTAAGGAAATATGCACAATGCAAAGTATGAACTAAATACGACTAGACTTAATCAAATGACAAAAATTGGCTAAGGTGTTAGATTTCAATTGGATTAGGCATTAAAACTTGTAATGGTGGATTGATCTAGGAGTTACTTCACTTAAGCAAGTTGAACCCAATATTTATAGGAATTCCTTTCTCTTCTAAATCCAAGTTACCTAGTTGGTTCATAGATAATTTGGAATTAAAAAAATTTCAATGTAAGAAGTCTAAAATTGGGTTCGTTAATCCTACGTATCCCCACACAAGATTCTAAGGTTGGTCTATGCTTTAGTCTCAAGTATGTTGCTTGATTGACTTTCAGACAAATTAAATCCCAATGGTTATGGCATTCAATCATCGAAGGCCTTAATCTAGTTGATCAAGCTAAATTAGGCTAAATATGCAGTCAATCAAGAAAAAAAATCACAAAAACTGTCCTAATCCAATATCAATCCTAACCTCAACCAAAAAAAAAACTTACTTATACATACTCGTCATTGTAACACAAATCATGGTAATAATATATATTTGCATTGATTAAATCCACAAAAATTAAAACAATTAAGGAATAAAAAAATTAAGAACTCCCACTATATGGTCTTCGAGAGAGATGGTTGTTGCTTTCTAAGGAGTTCTCATCTCTTCCAACACACAACTATCTTTTTGTACTGCCAGCCTTTTATCACGCTACTCTCTTTTCTCTCATCTCTCCTTGGTACTGTAGCTGATGGGATTAATAAAACCTGGTGGCTTTCTTATTATTCATGTCTCTTTTCTCTACAGCTGCCAGCCCTCTCTTTTCTTTGCTTGCCGCCAATCCTCTCTCCTCTCTCCTATTTATTGATATGACGAATAAGGTTTTTGGTCCCCCCTCGTTTTATTCACGCACAAACCTCCCTTTTTTCTTAGTTAAACATTTTCGTTTTTAGGTTGTGGGCTACGTTTTTTTCTTTTTATTTTTCCACCTCTATTTCACGTCGTTTTGGTTGCATAAAATGCCTAAATTTTGTTGCTACGTTGTTGTTTTGTCCAGTTGTTGCTTGCTTTAAGAAACTTCTCTTGCTTTATGTTTTTAAACTTTCCAAATCCAATATGTTCCTAAAATTAAAACAAATAACTCTTAATTAGTGCAATTTAAACATTAAATGGACAAAATTTTAGCAAATTATATATCTAAAATCAATATAAAATGCCCATTAACATGCATTATGGCAATCACCCAGACTAGCGAGAGAAAGCTCTAAGAAGAAAAGAAGGTGACTATTGAGAGCCACTCGATGAATGAAGATGTAAGATAACTAGAGAGAGTCAAGGAATACCGACTTGTAATTTCATATCCTACTAAAGTGAAGAAAAATTTGTTGGAAGCAGAGTTAGATAGATTCTTTTACCTTTTAGAACAACTTAGAAATGAATTACACCTTGTTGAATCTTTATTATAGAAAAAAAGAATGCAAAATCTTCAAAATAACAACCATTCAACAAGGAGGAATCAAAGAAGTTGGAGACCCCTACGTTTAGTGAAGAGAGCTTAAACAAGAAAATAAAATTATCGAAGAAGCAACTTGATCTAAGGAGTTTCTATATCCCTTGTACAGTAGGTAGTTTAAAAGTAGATAAGGCTTTAGCCGATCTAGCTGCTGCGTAAATATGATGCCTTTTCTTTGTTTGAAAAGTTGGGAATATGAGAACTTAAACTAACTAGGATATGTGTGTATTTAGCTGATAGGTAGGTAAAATATCCTAGGGAAATTGTAGAAGATTTACTTATTCAGATTAATAAATTTGTATTCCGTACTGATTTCCTAATTCTTGATATAGACGAGGATATAAAAGTATTTATAATCCTTGGACAAACCAGCTTAGCGATTGCCAAGTCAATTATAGATGTAAACAATGGCAAGTTAACATTGAGGTTAGGGGATGAAGAGGTTATATTTAGAATATCTAATGTCAAGAATCATTCTCTTGAGTTCATAGATATATTTTAAGCTAATGAGTCTTATCAAGATGTTTTGCAAGATTCTATAGTCAAAGGTTCCAGCAGAACCTTCACAAATTCAAGGGAATAAACAAAAAGAGAAGCATGGCATTAAGCGTTAAAAGGTAACCTAGTTGCAGGTCATGGACCACGATAAGTCTACTACACCATAATTTATATAAGCGACCCTGAGTTTAAAAGGTACATCGAGCTACAAGAAAATACCATTTAACCTTCACACTTATTTTATAGGCTTATACTGTGTACATTGAGGACAATATACAACTTTAAGTGTAGGGAAGGGGTTAACATTTTTGATAATTTTCTTAAGCTTATTATAATCTTGATTATTATATTTTATTAGCTAATATCTTGAATTAATTGAAATTTGTCTGTCAATAATTTGCTTTATTATTGAATATTGATTTGAATTAGTATGTAAAAGAATTAGAGTTAGAATAAAATCTCTTTTATAAGTTATATTGTTAGTAATCATTGAAATCATCAAGTTGAATAAAATTGCATACTGTTTACATATATAAACCAATATTTTTTGTGAGCTTTTGAGCCTAAGAGCAAAATTTTCATATTTTTAAACTCTTATTATTCAATCATGTGTGTTCTTATGCAATAGTTGAATAATTATATAACTTGATTTTATTATGCATATTGAGATAATATTTGTTAAATTAGAAGCATTGAAGTGATAAAGGCACTTAGATTCAACAATTTGTTTAAGCCTATTTTTTTGATAATTACCTAACCCATAATTTATCCTTTAGGAATAACCAAGTTGAGTCTCAACCTTTTTCATTGATGATAACCACGTTATTAACCTGATGCTTATTTTTAGAAGCCTTTTTTATTATTTTGAACCCTGAAGGTTATTTACATTACTTGAATGTTTGAGACTTGAAATTTTGAAAGTTTCAATATTTTTTTAATAGCAGTACATGATAAATGCTCGAAGTGATTAAAAGAAATAAGTAAAGAAAAGAAAAGAAGAAAAAATAGCACCAATGGTTTTATAATGAAAGAATCTATATACATATGAACAAGTTTCTTATAATGTCTCTTTAGTAAATTTCCTTCAAACCAACACTTTTATTATCCCAAGCATACCTTACCTAAGCACCATTATAACCCATTTAAAGACGTTTTGATTTTTTGTTTCAAGCTTACATAAGTGGCGGAGATGTGATAACGTTACAAGCCTATGGTAAGAGTTCTCCTATATATTAATTTCAGAGTTTGATACTTTTCACCCTAAATACTTGAGTGCATTGAGTAAAATCTTGGTAAAGGTGTAAAGGTTTATGTTTTTTATTTCAATAAGATTATTGATGTGATTATTATAAATATTAACTTATGAAGTTAGTTTTAGGATAACTTAACTTCATTTAGTTAGTTTTAGGATAACTTAACTTTAATTGTATGTTAATTTGATTAATATTATATTATGATTTAGAGTATGAATGGACAGGTTAAGATTAATGAAGGATAGATGTTGTAAGTTTTATAATTTTAATTATAATTTGCTTGAGGACAAGCAAAATTTTAAGTGTGGGGATGCTTATTAGATGTATATTTAACTATACTTATACACCTATAGTTGATTTATTTTACTCGATATTTTGTAGTTTTATTCTAGCTTAATTCGCTCCAAGTGCATTTATAGGTTATAATTGCCTTCACAGACCAAAAGGAGAAGAATTTGGATTAAAACGTTGCATAAAATGAAGTTTTGAAGCAAAGTAGAGATACATGGCCATGTCTATGCCCATGTAAATCTCTTAACCCATGTAAATTCATGAATTTTGGAGATTTTGGAGCATACATGGTCTAGTAAAAACTTATATATCAGACCGTGTATCTTTCAAAAATCCTAAATTTTAATATAGAAGACATAAACGGAGACAAATTAAGGAGAGCAGACTTTTGAAGACGATTCTAGGCATGAATAATATTTAAAAGGGACGATATTAATCCAGGAATGTGGAGAACATGAAGAATTTATCAGGAGATCTAATAGATTATAACATCAAACCTTAAACTTGTATGAACATCCAACAGAAAAGAAAGGGAGATTTAGAATTATAAACTCTTTGTTTTCTGTTCTTTTTTTTCTTCCTGTTTATCTTTGATTTTGTTTTCTATTATATGTAACTAAATGTTTTTAATATCCAGATATGACGAACCCTAGTTATAGTAGGTATAACAACATGTTTTGATTCTTTCACTTAATACAATTGTATTGATTGATCTATTGTGATTCAAATATGTATTTTATGCATGTTCTAATAGATCCTAAATATAATTACATAATTTGATTTCATAACATAGAGATTGAGAAATCCTATGTATAAATAGATCTACCATATTTAATAGGAACTGATTGCAAACCTAGAGATAGGTCCATATAAATCCTCCGGATTAGGTTCAAACCTAATAGCAGAATTCACAAATCGATAAAACAATCCTAGAAAATTTAACATGAATAATTTTGGTTAATAAACATATGGATTAATTGTTAGTAGTCTCAAAAGAGTATTAACATAATATAGGAATTTCTACGATCCAATAGTCAATAAAATAATTACATAATAAAAGGTTAACTTTATAATGATTTTTAGTGGATTCATTACCTAGACACTAATCTTTGATATTGAGTTTTCTAAGCGATTCCCTTTGTTCTTCATTCATTATTGTTTCCTATTTTATTTTATTTGTTTAAGTATTATATTTAATTAAATCCAATATCATTTCATAGGATAGATAATTAAAAAAAGGTTAACACTAGTAATCATTATCTTTGTGGGATTGACCTCTACTTGCCTGTGCTAGCTACAACTACGGCATGCACTTATAGTTAATTCAAATATTGCCAAACTAAAATTAGTCAATCAGACATCTCCTTAGGTTTCTATAAAGAAACACCAAGAAACTAGAGCCTAAAGAGAAGAACTTACCAGAAGCTACCACTTTACAGAAAGGAAGGAATTCAAAACTGGGTTTGTTATTAATAGGACAAAAGATAAACCAATTTAGCAAAACCTAAATAAATTTGAAATTTTCTTCTTTAAAACATGATTTCTTGAAGAAGTGTATTGTTTATTAACCTAGAATAAGAGGAGAATTTAAACCAGAGAACTAGGGGTCTCTTTAATTAAGCAAACAAAATCTTTCCCGATTTTAGATAATCTAGTTAAAAAGAAAATTTCTTTAAATAAAATTAAAATGTGACTAATGGAAAATATAAAAGAGTTACATAAAGGACTCTAAAATTTTAGAATTATAGATACAAGGTTAGGTTCATATTCTATGGGATTCCTGAAAGGGTTATTAGCTGCAGAAGGCCTTATCTCTTCCAATTTGAATAATACGACAAATATAACCTATCTACCCATTTAACCTATTGATCTATATTTTTAGGACATAATTTTATGTAATTCTAGAGCAAATTTTGACTTACTTACTTTCCCCATTTAAGGGAGTGCTGAGGAAAAGAATCAATAGGTGGAAAGGGCCCAATATTGAGAGGTAGACCATATTCATGGTCAAAATGAGAAAAGCCTTCTATTATTGAGAATAAGAATTCAAATGTCAAAATTAGTAGTTTAAAAGTGAACAAGAGTTTGAGAATTCCTTTACCTGATCCTTATAAAGGTTAGAAAAGGCTCAAATAGAATAAAAACTACTTCAAGCTTAACAACATGTGAAAAAAGTGAAGTTAAAAGAATTTAGTTCAGCAGAGTCTATTAAAGAAGAGGAAGAAGCATGGAAGGAAGAACCTATAGTCGTGAAAGTCACAAGAAGAAAATATTGAAGGTAGAAAAGAGGATAGAGATTGTTTGAGAACTAAGGTGGAAAGTGAAGAAGTAATAAGGAGAATTTATAATGAAAAAATGGTTAAATCTTAAGGGAATAGTAAATGTTTAAAATTTAAAGAGATTTTTTTATCTTCTATAATGGATAAAGAAGTAGGGATTTCAAATTTGAAAGATCTTAATGCAATCTTTGGTTTGACATTTCTTATTTATAAAAGATTATTTAGGATTTAAGAGAATCCCACAAGTAATGCTACTTAGCGTAACTCAAGAATTCAGCTTGGAATCTATAAAACCATTGGGATGGAATTAAAAATCTAGCTTATAGAAGACTAAGGGAATTTCTATACCATAGTTTGGTTTGCTCAGCCAAACATATGTGGAGGTCAATTGTTGATAACCTAAAATAAATTGTCCATTTAGCCCAAAAATTCATTCAGTTAAATGAATTTAGCTTAGAAATGGAAGCCCAATAAGTATTTAGTTAACGAATTCATACGCACCAAAAAATTAGGGATGTGGGAAGAGATGTGCTGAACTTATGGAAGTCCAAGGTTTAGAAGTTAAGAAAATGATGGGATCTAAACAAAAACATGGTCAAGTGGGTTAGAAGTTACTAAGTTACTTGAGGCTAAAGTCTAGGATATAGAAGTCAAAAAGGTAATGGTAGGTGGTTAGCCAAAATGTGAGAAAGTGGGCAAGTATAAAAAAAACTGACTTAAGGATGAGAGGATTAAATATTCATTAACACTCGGACAATATAGAGGAGAGACATCATTTAAAGAAACACAATCTCTAGGCAGTCTTCCAGAGCAAAGCGATTATAAACACCCTTTGTTACTATTTTTCCAACTTTCTTTACATTGTGTATTCATTTTTATTCTAAATTCCCATCACTACAAGAAAATTCAGAATTTGCGTCGGAATATTACCGACGACCTAAATTCCGTCGCAACTTACCGACGGAAAGG
>JANQAP020505380.1:0-15094 GCA_026874005.2 Erythroxylum coriaceum | reverse complement strand
TAAATTGCTGAATAGGGTGTTAATGTCACGGTTAATATTCTATCAAAATAGCAGAGTTGGTTTTATGGCAGACGGTCATCGTCGGTAAAATCAATGGAATCAAATAATCTAACCTAATGAATTACGGCGTCTCCGATTTTATTGGTTAGGACAAGGGTCTTTTTCATTCTTAATGCAACTAGAAATTAATCCTGTCAGGGCGTTTCCCGGGGGTTGTTTTTAGATTAGAGTAGTAGCTTGTCAGGGCGTTTCCCGGAGTTATCAACGCAGTAAGAAAAGATTCGTTAATGAGTGCGTCTCACCTTTAACTATAACTTTGTCTACTTGAATTGTCTAAAACAATCTTTAGATGTCTATGATCGAATTACCAGGCTGAATTGAAGAGTATCTTGGCTAGGTTTTCATACATTGCATTTTACTTTATTAAATTTCGTTGCTGATTTTAACTTCTAATTTTTCATACCATCAGGTCAGTTACGACATGATCATGTCGTAGCAGCCATCTCAGCTTTTTATTCAACTTTCAGCACTGCTTTTGTCTTTACTCATATTTTCTTTATAATCAAACTTTGTTTCTGTTAATTTTCGAATAATTGAGTAACTCTGCAATAAGTCCCTGTGGATTCGACCCGATTCACCACTAGCTACTTAGTTTTTGGAGGATTGGAGATACATTATTATTTTTGGTAATTTGACAACCTATCACTTTTGATAAGAGGGTAGTTAAATGAAAAGTTCCATTAGATTCTGTTAGATCAAAAAAGTCTATATCTAAGATATTTTAGGAACTTATTTTTATTTCTGTCATATTAATGAAAAAGTCTGTGATGCTCGTTTAAGATAGTATATGAATTTTGTAAATCTTGATTATATGAATGGTACAGATTAGCTGCATTCTTAAGTCTTTTTTTAATAGGTAATAATCCGTTGTTTTTTATAAAAAAAATTGCAAATAATTATAGCATTCTTCATAATATTCCTTTTCTACTTTATATTGAGATACTAAACTTTCAAAATACATAATTTCAGTAGTTTTGTGGTGACAAATAATACACTAATTAGTTATATATATGAGTTTGATAATGAATTTAAACACGAGTATAAAGCTGTTTTAATTCTTCTTTTTCTTGCTTATATAAGGTTGTATGATTCTGAAAAATATGTTGAAATGTTTGAAGAGTATTTTCAGGGGCATTTATAGACATAAGAAATGTATAAGTCTGAGTAAATGTTTCAATACATTTTTTACTAAGTCTACTTTTCTTTTCGGTATGTATAATTAATAAATGAATAGATTGACAAGTACTACAAATAGGCATAATTAATAAACTATATCAGGATGAAATACTTTATTAAGAAGACATTGCATAAGGATAGATCTAAAACCATAGATTAACAGCATATTAAAGAAATCAATAAGGTCACTTGAATGTAAATAAGTAAAACTAATAGATAAAAAGAGAAAGATAGGTGTAAGATAAGGAATTAATACTTGGATAAGATAAATAATAAGTGATGCAATAATAAAAACTATATTTAACATACCTTTGCTCGTTTTCTCTTGAGCGCCAATCTGTAGGCCAAGTGAGAAAAGAAGTAGGAATGAAAAACTAAGTTTTTATCTTACATTAACCATTATGAGGCTTACCTCCTTACATTGTATAGAGCAGCAGCAAAGAAAGGACCAATGTCGATCATGAAAAAGAAAAGATGTTAAAGGAAAAAAGACAAAAGAAAAAGACAAATAACAAATGGCCAGACAAAAGACTGTCGGCCATGCTAAAAGATTCTAAAGCTAAAAAGTTTTAGAGTACAATAATTACATTAGATTTTTATTACAACAGTGAATGCTTAGCAGCTGTGTTTTATTCTTTAATGATCACATCTTTGGAACTATCGTCCTTGATGGCTAAGCTGTCACTTTTGATGGTTGCTGTTGTTGGACAATAGAAACAATGGTGTATTGGATGATATTGTAGTTGCTTACAAAGGGACTGCTTCCAATCATCTGATAGTTCCATAAAAACACCAATAATAGTTGAAAATTGAGTTTCGAGGTGTTTAATGAGCTGGAGAGATTCGATGGTAATTGGGGTTTTATGTGCAGAAGTCATTAAAAGGTTGGGTCCTTGGTAATTGAGCCTGATCAATGATGCAAAAGTGATTTTTAAACACTGTTGGTATACTCCTTCCAAGCAGCGGAGGTTAAATTGGTTGACTAAATCCTAAGTGATTTCTTAATGAGCTGGTTCATCAATAGGTGGATATTGTCCATTACTGATCCCAATTTGGACAAATGCTATTTTGGTTAATAAAATGGTGGAGTTCTTTAAATTGTCAGCTTTCTGAAAAATGGGATAACTGCTAAATACTTTGATGAATATTTCTCAATCCTTGACAGACCACTCTTTATAATTTTTAACCAAAGTAGTGAATCCAATGGGAAATTTGGCTAGGAGATTAAGATTGGTTAAATAGATGGTGTCAATAAGTCCACTTTGAAAAACAAATAGGTAGTAAGTGGTTCAGCTTTAGGAAAGATAATGGCTTTGGGTCCATATTTGCCTCTATTTTATGGATAATATTGAAATTGTTTCTGGGCTTCAGTCCATTCATTGAGGGCTTGAAAATAGTCATAGAACATATCGGGTGTTATTTTCTTCATTTCTTCCTTCAAGGCTTTGATGGGTATTGAATTGATTTTCTCCATATTGATAGGCTTGCCAAAAGTTTTTAGTTTGGGTTCAACTGGTTTTTCTAAGACTTGTTGATACTGTGGCTTGAGGACTAGATTTCTGAATTCTATGAGAGCTTTTTCAGCTTCGGTCTTTGTAGAGAAAATTTTATGAAGAATTGAAGGTTTTCCAGTAATATGTGGTGTAGCCTGATGTCATTTGTCATAGAGGCCTGCCATAGGTCCATTAAATATAATATATGTCTTGTTTTCTTTGAAATATGCTTTCTTTTGGGCCAAGATAGGTTCAGGTCGAGTGTTTGATGGACTGTGTTGATTGGTAGCGATATAAGTCTGGGTAATTTGTTGAGGAGTAATGGCCTGAATATTTGGAAGAATTTGTTTCTCTAAAAGTTGGATAGTGGATCTGAATTGGTTAATTTCTTAGGTAACAGTGCCTACATGTTATTGTAATTCTAATAACTCTACTTCCTTTTTGGTTAATGAATCCTTCAAACTTAGGATAGCTGCTTCCATTCTTGAGTTAAAATATTTGTATGTTACAAGTGAGGTAATATATTGAATTTGAAAATTAAATTGAGCTAATTCTAGTTGCCATCAAATCAGTCTGTCTTGATTATAATTGGTTTTTATATTGTATTTGAGAAATCCACATAAATACTTTAAATCTGTTTGAATTAAAAATTCAACAGGTAATAAATCTACTTTCCATTTTTGTAAAGTTTTAATACATGCTAATGTTTCCTTCTTATGGATAGGATAATTCCTTTTAGTGGGATTAAAAGTCCTATTGATATATTTACATAACAGATATGTCCTTGCTGTGGGTGGTTTTTTCATAAGGTAGCCAGCCTATGTATCCATACTTGCATCAATTTGTACAAACAATTTATCATTAGTAGAATAATTGTATATTTTGGGTAAATGTTCACAAAGATTTTTTAATAACTTGACGCTTTGCGCATCATTATCAGTCCATGTCCATTGACATTTGGTACTACATTTAAGTCGTAAATTTTTCGTTCCTTTGCTAAATCTTTTAAAAATCCTCGATTAGAAATATAATTTAATAATCCTAAAAATTATTGTACTTATAAAGATATTCAATAAAACTATCAAATAAAAAAAACACTAAATATAGGTATAAAAATGTAGTTAATTAATCATCAATTAACCAATAACCAGGCTGGATATGAGGGCCAAGTAATTTTATTGGAACTCTTGAAATATTTTACAAATAAAGTTCTCATTATGGAAGATTTCCAGTTAATATTGTAGCAATTAGTAAGAGAATATAGGTTAGCAAAGTATAACTTTGTTGCCTTATTATACCGTTGCTATTCAATTATTAGAATTTTTTGATGAAGTAGAACTCTGATAGATTCCTTAAAGAGAGAACTAGGAGGTAATTGAACTTTTATAAATCACGTCAAGGCTAAGTATATTTGAGGACTTAGTTTATAAATATATTGTATACAACAAAAATCTTACCTATATATTTATATAATTGGGATTTCCTTAAACATCTTTGACAATGATAAACAAGTCATTTAGGATAGAGGAAAGAAATTAAAAACTTTTTAAATAACCCTGGTATGAAGGTGACTCTCAAAATTAAATTATAAGGACTCAAATTTGTATTGAATTAAGGAGTCTTATTTTGATGAGGTAGTGATGGAATTCTTTCAAGATTCCTTGGGATGCCTAAGGCATTAGTAGTAATAAGAAGTTCCTGAAGGGTATATGGAGCCCATCAGTCTAATATTAAGATGAGATGGCTAATTTAATTTTATAGTTAGTACTAGCCTTTAATATTAAAGGATTAAATATCCTATGCCAAAGGTTGCAATAACTCTAGAAACATGGAGAGTATAGTGAATTCCTACATTTGAGTTCCATTATATAATTAAGTTATGGCCATTTAGGGGTAAGGTTATTGACCTTATTAGGAAAATGTACCCACCTTCCTTTAAAGGTCATAGTTTTATCCTATTGGCAATGGAATATTTTACTAAATGGGTGGTGATTTAACCTATGAAAAAGGTCAAATATACTGATGTAGTGAAGTTAATTATGGAATATATTATTCATCAATTAGGGGTTTTGCAATCAATTACGAGTGACCAAGGAACAATTTTATTATCCAAGGATTTAAATATTTTGCTACAGATTATGGTATACAATTATTGAATTTGACTACCTACTATGCTCAGGTTAATAGGCAAGTCATGGCTTTAAATAAAGCAATGATTGAAATCATAGAACAAAGGTTAGGGGAGAATCCTAAAGATTAGCATAAGATTTTATTTGAGACCTTATGGGGACATCGGACTTCTAAATGCATTATTATAGGGTCCATTTACTCTGACTTATGGCCATGATGCTGTTATCCATATGGAAATAATATTTTCATCTCTAAAAGTGACTAAAAAGAATGCTTTAATGATGGTTAAATACTCAAATCCAATGATGATGGAATTAAAGGATCTAGATGAAGTTTGTCTCCAAGCCTTTAATAATATGATTATACAAAAAGGGAAGGTGTTAAAGTTTTAAAATAAAATAATTCATAAGTGGGAATTCCAAGAAATTTATCTAGTATGGAATTTGATTTTTCCATATAGGATAAAAGACAAAGAGTAGGGAATGTGGTCCCCTAATTAGGAGGGGCCATTCCGAATTCACAGGGTTTTGGGAGGTAATATCTTTTGGTTATCTAGCCAAAAAGGTGAACCCCATTGATGTTTTAATAATGGAAACTATTTGAAACCATGTACTTACTTTATAGGAGAAATTAGGAATAAAGGAACAAGAATAGAATTTTCTCAATCAAATAATAAAAAACCAAAATAATCATCCCAACAATAATTATTATAAAGAAACAAGAAATCTAAATTCAAATATGCTAACCTATGGCAAATAAAATGTTTAAAAATGTAAAGAATTTAAATTTGATCTAGGTCAAAAGATCAGATCTCGCCTAATGTTTGATACAGGATACTTGATCTTCCTTGGCCCATTAGACTTATTGGTTCCAAAGGGCAACTTTTTCCTTTTATGGTGTTAGTGATTTCCTCAGCTCTTTAGCCATCTGTTTGATCTTATTGAACTCATGATTGAGCTACCTACTATTATGTTTTAGAATCTCTTATTTTATCTTAATCAACTTAATGACTCTTTCATGTTTGGCAGCCTGATCCTTTAAGGAATCATATTCTTTCTTCAACTTTTAAATTCTTACTAGGATGTTTTTTTTTCCTTTGGCTTTTGTTGCCTTATAATCCTTTCTACATTTTATGAAGGGCTTAGTCTCTTGGAGTAAGCAACATTATTATGAATTCACTTCTCAAAAGAGGAAAGTAACTTTTTAGTTTTATTAAAAAGTCCCTTATTAGCAAATGATTGACTTACAAAACCAATATAGGATAGCATGCTAGAAAAGGAGTTGCAACGTTGAACCTTAGTAAAAAATTTAAGTTCTTACTGTGATGTAAGTTTTAAGGACTCTTTGACTTTTATCAACTCCTTAGAATTATTTGATGGCACAACCTTAGAAGGAGTGTCAGTGAAAAATATAAGAATCTTAAATTAAAGGCTTCTTCTAAGGTAGTTGACACTGTTCAAACATCTCTTTCATATAAAATATGGAAAGATGAAGGGAATTCTTACTATACCTTTAACAAAGTACCTTCAGTAGTATTGGGATTATGAGAAATTATAATTCTCTTAAATGCTATAAAAAGTAAGAAGATTTTCTACAAGAATGAAGGGAATTCTTAATTGACCTTTAACAAACTAACTTTAGTCATATTGGGATTAGGAGAAATTCTAATTCTTTTAAATGCGAATGGGAAAGGTTAGGAGTTGGTGGGTCTGACATTGTGTCCTTTGTGAAAGAAAATCATGGATATTAATTTATGGTGAGAATAAAGTAAAAGGAGTTACAGAAAATAAGTTACCATCAATGATGTCTTCCACATTCTTTACGAGAGTAAAAGAAGTCTGATTCGTAGGGGAAGTCTCTTCAATAACATGGTCAACAATTCAAGATTCTTCAAGTAGTTTGTTAGTGAATGAGTTGATTTTCTTGTAGATTTCTTAGGGGTTGGCCTTCTTGGAGCTCGAAGCAGATGAAGACTTCTCTTTAAACTTCCTCTTAATGGCATGGTTGTAAACCACTGTCACTTCTTTCTAAGAAGTAGTATTTCCCTCTTCTCTCCCTTCAACTTCTAGAATTTTGAAATCTGAAGCAACAAAATTCAATGATAGAGATAAAAATTAAATGATTTTTAAAAGAAAAAAGCAAGAAGAAGTACCTTTGAGGATGGCATAAGTCAAATTAGGAACTAATTGTTAGTAGGTCTTCTACCACCAAAGATGGTAGGCTTTTATGTTGGTAACACTTGTTATAGAAATCTTGCACTTTAGTGTGCAATAATGATGAAATATTTCCTGTAAGAATTTATCATTAATAGAATTGGCTTTAAAAGTGAGTCCCATTAGGTAGTCTAGAAGATGGATAATAAAGGGAATTCCTACGCATTGATAGCCTAAGAGAATTTTAGCTTATTTAGAACAAAAATGAAAAGCCCTAGTTATTCAAAGTTCTATAATTTAATTAGATTGCATGGAGAATTCCTAGACATCAGAATTTCTAAGGAAGTTCAGGATATGGGAATTAGGATGGTTGAGACATCACAAACATTCAATGGGTAGTTAGTCAAAACATAGATATGATAGGGAAAAGTTTTAGTTTAAGAAGTTACAAGAGAACTGCTTGAGGTAGTTGCATCTGTGAAGACATATAAACATATTAATGAGAGAAAAAATTAGGACATCATACTACTCTAATAAATTAAAAAACCCAATCCTTATAATTATCTTAAATTTTCTTCTTATTTTATGTTTTTTGTTACCTAAATCAAATCGTCTCTTTAATTCAAATCTTATTCCAACACTTTTTAGTATTTTGGTAGCTTGCAACTTTATTCTATAAGTTTTATAAAGCCCACTATATCGTCCATAAGAAGTCTGGTACAAATTTTAGGAGAATTCCCCCTAGCACACTTAAATTTTAGGTTGATCATAAAAGCGATCAATATTTTTAGCACACTTCGTGGGACCAAGATACTGCATATGAGGAATGGAAAAGAAATTGTTGTGACTCTAAACCTAGAGGAAGAGGTCCCTATTGCAATAAGGAATGAAGGCTTTATATCTCAAATGATTGAAAATCTTGAGAAAGCAAGATCACCTTTAGCTAAGTCTCCAATTGGAAAGAATTCAAAATTGCCACATTCATCAACAAAAAATAATATGGTGCATACATATGAGGTTTTAGAGTTAAAAGTTCAATCAAGTCTCTACAACTGAAGCAATCAAAATGCTAACAGAGAAGTTGGACAAGCTTTCTCCTACTCTGGTACAAGCCACTGGGTATAATTATCCTTCTTTAGAAAGACAAATTTCTAAAAGACCCAAGGTAGCTTACACTAAAATTAATAGAAGTTGGTAAGTTTAGTTGTCCTCTAACTTCTTTCTCTATACAAGAAAGGTATGCTCCTCCTTTAAAAAAAAAGAATATCTAGGTTGCACCTATACATATTAATCCTAAACATGGCCAACAAGTGGCCAAGCCTTAAGTTCCTAGATGGGAGTTTGGTTTTGAATTTGAGGATAATGGATCAAATTACACCCTAGGGGCAATCTTTTAACTATAAACCATAATCTTATTCCCTTTATTACTCCTACATAAATGAGACTCCAAGTTGATATAAAAGCTATTAGAGAAGTTGTTCAAGAGTTGTATAGGCTTAACTTGAGGCAAATTGGCTACCTAAAATTCCATAAGTCTTACTTAGAGCATATTGATAATGAGAATCCTTATCCTTATGGTTATGGAATTCTTGACTTTACTTTGTTTTCTAGTGCAGATGGGCAGTTAATTATCAAGCACATTGCTATATTCACTATTTAGTATGGTGAAATGGCTAATTATGAAAATTTTGACAATTTCAAGCTTAGATTGTTCCTAAATTTTTTCACAGGTATAACTTTTTCCTGGGGTGCCTTATTGATTAGGAATTTTCTCTTTTCATAAAAATGGAAAGACTATTTCATACTCAGTTTTTGAAACTAAACCTAAATTTATTATAACCAAATTATCTAGAGTTACTAAAAAAAGTGGTGAGAATACATACATGTTCATTGTTCAATTCAAGATAATGAGGATTCAATGTCAAATAGCGCTCCCAAAGATTCAATGTCAACCAGTTGGTGACGATTTCAAGAAATCGTCACCAAATGTATTCATTTAGCGATGATTTTCAGAATTCGTCACTGAATGTGCATCATTTAGTGACGATTTCTAAAAGTTGTTGCTGAATGCTTGACATTTAGTGACGATGACAAATAATCGTTGTTAAATGTTTAACCTTTTGTGACTAAATCAAAACTTTCGCCACGAAATATTGACCTTTTGGTGACGTTTCAGAATATCGTGGCCAAATATAAAACCTTTGGTGACGATTTTCTTCTTTCGTCGCCAAATGTTTGATAATTTTTGGTGACGTTTTCTAAAATCATCGCCATAACATTATTTAGCAATGAATACTTGAAATTGTCACCCATTGTGGATCATTTAGTGACGATTTTTCTTAATCGTCACTAAATAGTAAGCATTTGACAATGATTTTTTCTATTCATCGCCAATGGTTTTCCCTTTTGAAAAACTTTTTTTTGTCGCTAAATGGTTTGTTTTAGTGACAATATATTTTAATCGACGCATTATGTTATTTTTTTGCGACAAATTTGATTATAAAACCCATAATTCACTTCAAATTAAATAATGGACATCAAGAAGCCTGCACTTAGAAAAGTTATCCCATTTAAGTCATCTAAAGCTAGATCTCTCTTAACCTTGAATTTCAACAACACTTTAAGTGTCAACTCCTAATCATCATCTTCAAGTATAGTAAAAAAATCTTATATAATTGACATTCTCAATCATTATTTCCACCTTTATTACCAAAGATATTTCTAATGAAGAATATAAATTTGAACTTCTATTAGGTTTAAAAGGTCTAGTTTTTAAGATTACATGTTTTTCTAACTGAGCATCATTAGTGAAATATAACATAAGATTTTCACCTTTAGGAACTATGTGAAGCTCTCCCTCTCTTAGATGCACTCATACCCTTTTTTTATTCTTTGGTTTCAGGTTCAATAGTAAAAAGGATCCACATAATTCACTCATAAATCCAAAGATTCCTAGGTTCTGTATAAAGGAACTAATTTGGTAAAATATGCAATTCTTTTAAAGAAAGGTGACATAATTTTGACATAAATGGGATGCATGGTATTTAATTTTTTTAAGGAATAGATTTAAACCTATATAGCAAAGATATTAAAGAAAATTTGAGGGAATTTTAGAGAATATAATTTCCCTTATGTTTAGTGCGAAAGAAAATTATTTAAATTTTCCAAAGACATAGCTTGACAAATAACATGTCCAAGTCCAAGTCTAACTCAAGACACTTATTTCTTGTTTATAGAAATATGAATACAATTAAGCACCTAGATATGTGATAGCCTATTTTTTAAAACCCCATATATGAACATGGTTTGTTACATTAACGTGTCCAATGCCATGTTCTATTCGAGAACTAATAAACACAGTTTGACCCAAGAATGGTATCTGCAACACATTTAATGGTTCCATTCATGTTACTAAAAGATATTGTCTAAAACATGGGCTTATAAATTGTCATGTTCCTTTTGAAAATCAGATTACAAAATAATTGCATAGATAAAGTGATGATATTTTTTATACTACATAATGGTATTTTTTCTAAAAGGTTGTGGTAATTTTTTTACAAAGTGGTAGTCTTTTAAAAGTGATGGCATTTTTCTACACCGTTATGGTATTAACATCATTTGAGTGGTGAGTGGCTTTTCTAGTTTATTTACTTAAATTCATTAAAATTTGATTAGGTGAGACAGAGCAAGGCTACGCTTGGATCTGCAGTGCGGTGGAATAAGTACTTATCTATCGCAGTTTTCAAACGCAGTTACATGTTTGAATATGTGTGCGAACAATCGGATGTTGGAGGAAAATGCGGTGCCATCTCAGAAGTCGATAAGTAGAAAGAGGATTACGGTAGCAAAATGCTTCTGCGGTAGAAATTCTACTTTCCATTAATAATCTTCTGATAATTATTATTTTCAATTATACTATTAACTAATAAAAAGCAAGTCTAACGTATCTTCTTTTTCTTATTTTAATTTAATATTTTAATATTTATAATTTGAATTTATATGACTAATAATATATTTTTATGAAATATTTAATTACTAAATTGATTTTATTTATATTTTTCTTACTTTAATTTAATATTTTATTATTTATAATTTTAAATTGATATGACTAATAATATTTTTTTATCATTTATATAACAATTAATAGTTTATTAAATTAATGGACTTTTTAGTTATTTTATCTCTTTTTAGCAACCACAACTGCACTTGTCAAATACCTATTTTCACGTTTCAGCAGTTACCAAAACAGCAATCTCAAACACATAAATACTTATTGAGAATAAGTACTTATCATTTCAGCAGATTGATTTCAGCAGGTTATCAACCGTCACTGCTCTCGCAAACCAAGCCTAATGCTCCATGTGCCTGTCAATTTCATATGATTAAATTTTTTAAATTTTTTATAAGGTGAGATATAGAGAGATTCTACATACTTGTTAAATTCACTTGGCTATTTTTTTTTTCAAAATTATCAAGGCAAGAGAGCTAGATTCCATAAACTTGTAAATTCTTTCAAATTTTTAATAGCAAGAGAGCTAGACTTTGTAACCTATCAATTTCTTTAGTTTAATGTTTTTGAAGTTAAGTTAAATACAATCTACAATGCTAATAAATTACTTATATTAATTTTCTTAATATTCAACTCAAGAGAAGTAGACTTTATTCCCCTAAAAAGTTTACTTGGATTAATCTTCTTAAATATTTGTCAAGTTAAATTTTGCTAAATTTAAAACATGAGAAGCATGCATCAAATTATGAAAAATTTCATAGAGCTACACCCTTATAGATCAGCGGGAGAGAGAATACAGAAGATAAGGAAAAAGTCTAGTTAAAGATTAAGGTAATACTAAAAATAGTACGACTACTTGAGGGATAGGGGATCTCAACCTTACTACCAATCCCACAAAATCATGAGGCTCTTCAGTTTGGACCGGATCAAGATTAGTAAAAGCGTTAGTGATGTTCAACTCTTTAAAATATATTTTGGATTTTTTTAATGTACGTTGTCTACAGGCCTTGATTTATGCAATTATAGCATTGATCAAGTTATTAGAGTCTTAAGAGTCAAAATACTTAGATAAAACTTTCATAATAGAAACTCTAACTCTCTAAGTCTAGAATAATAAACTCATTTATCATCATTTGGATATCTGAGTCCTATGTCCTTAGAGATGTCCAAATTTTCCCTCATCTTCTCAAATTCTATCTTCTTGAGATTTTTAGGAGTGCTTTAAATTTTTTTTAATCAAAATCCTTAAGCAAAGAGTCTGAAGAAGAATTTCTTAAATGGATCTATTTCCATAGTTGACTTGTATAGTTTTATATGATACCCTAAAGCGATACCTAACTATTATACTACTTTGTCAACAAACCTGTGGGATTCAAGGTTTTTATGTCAATAATTAGATGTGATTGAGTACTCATAAAAAAAGTTGCAAGAACTTGCCTCGTTACCCTTATTGATCTCATTATCGCTATATTTTCATACTATTTATAATTTATCTTTGTTAGAGGTAGCTCAATCAGTAGTAATTGCCTATAACATGAAATATATGGTGGTAGTTGAGTGATCAATGTAGGATTCATCATTTTAAAGTGATTAGGAAGAATATTTCATTATTTTCAAATAGTACTCATTTGATAAATTCTTAGCAGGGGTAGAATTATACTTTGAAAATAATTTTGAAATGTTATTGATAAAATCAATTACTAAACATGGAGAACTAATATGATCAAATCAAATAGAATAGATATTAATTTTATGATGTATGTCTAACTAGATTATTTTATAATGTCGAATTGAATTAAAAAAATAATGCATAGAAATGTTACTCAAAACTACCTTGATATTACTAATATTTGAGTGGTCATAACTCGTAATTAACCGTCAATCTTGATCAACGGATATAAATTATTTAATTAGAGATTTAAAGATAAACTAAAAGAGTTTAATTAATCAAATTCTAAATATAATTTACAGTTATAATTTATATCTATTGCTAATATATTTAAGAACCTAATGGGTTAAACACAAAGAATAGTTGATGAAAAAAGATAATTTAATCAAATTAGACTTAATTATAAAATTTGATAAACTTTAAAGATTAAATATGAGATATTTAATAAATAAAGAATATGACATTTTAGATCTTATTTAAACTCAATTAGTATTTAGTTAGAATTATAATTCTAACTAAAGTTTAATTGAAATTAGAACTAGAATTGAATTAAATTATTAAAAAGTTCAAACTCTAGAATAAATAGGCATAAGCTTTAAATGAGTTAGCACTTCTTGCTTACCTTACTCTATACCTTTTGTAGAATTCTCTCAACTAAATTTTGTTGATATCATTGGAGGTTGAACATATATGTTGTTATGATAGTTGAAGTGAACCAATTTTAGAAATGACTCGAGGGATAGTGTAAAAAATTGATCAAGCTATGCAATACGGTACAATTTACATTTACGTTTTATTATGTTTATGCACCAAATATGTTATAAAATTTAAAGTGATCTTGTATTTTAGAAAAATCAAACGAAAAAAATATAATTCTTCCTCTAAACATGGGACTGTCTGCCCCAATTCCTTAATAAAATTAATTTGGAAGTTTCTTCCATTTTCTTATTACATAGGAAACTAAAAAGATTCTTTTGGCAACTTAACTTATACTTTTAATAATTATTTGGTCATCAATACTCAATACTCAATACCCGTAAAACGGGAAAGATCTAGAAGGTAATGCGATCCTTACTTTATCCCGTGTATCTCGTGGAAGTGGTCACATTTGTTAGGTGTACTTCACGATAGCTCAAAGATTTCTGAACTCTGTCCTTCATGTAGGTATAAGGTATTCTCAGAAGTACGTCAAATTTTATCCGAGTCAAAATATAATTTTCCGTACATTGAAACTAAAAATATATTCAAACATCTATGTTCTATAGTATTAAGTAATATTCTAATATTAGTAGATAAAAAAGTATTATTAACACTTTCCTACCATCGAGCGAAAACCTTAACAACCTAATACATTATTAGCCTAAATCAGAGATTGGAATTTACCGTCAAACAAATCGCTTTTCTATTTATTATTAGCATAAAGCACCAAAGGTTGACTTTACAGAGCAAAACGAACATCCCAACTTGGATTACATTAGGTGGATAAACCAAAAATTATTAGGTAAAGGAATATAGTTCACAGGTTATTTCCGCTTCCATTATCAAATTTCATAAAATAAAAGTACTTGATAGTTTGATTAAATGGCATTCCTTACTATCGACTAGATTTCATTTACAAATGGGAAAGCGAAACTAAAGAAATTATACATCCCCAAATAAAATGTAGCATGTAAGATCTTAGTTTGATGATTGTATTGTGTAATGTATTGTACATGTATTTTATAGAGTATGCTTTATTTATGATGTACTAGAGTAATCTTAAATGTATTATTGAGGCTCTAACGGAGATCACGGATAGACCAGAGATAGTTCTAGACTCAATGGGAAATTTCTTGAAAATTTTCCGAAAACTTCAAAAAGCTACGGAATGAGTCCGAACAAGCTTTAAAAGCCGCGAAATATACTTTGAAGATTTAGATGATACTTTTGAATAAAATCTGGACGATTTCGGTGGCATTTAGTGATTTCTGGATTCAATTCAAAAATTTTGTCGAGCAACCACAAAGTTACTTAATAAGTTCAAAATACGATGAAAAACTCCAGAATTAGGATTAGAGTCCATAGGAACTGAAAAGAGTCAAAATGGATGTTGTTTAACTGACTAAAATGCCCTTTTTAGAAAATAATGGATATTGATGATTTTAAACTTGCTCAAAATATTTAAAAGCATCCAATCAATAAGTATTAACCCTAATTAGAGTATTTCATGGTCAATTTGAAAAAAAGACGGCTGTAGAATTTTTTCAAGATTTAATTCGATTAGTTGGTCAATTAAATGCATTAAAGGGCAATTTGGTCTTTTTGTCTAAATTAAGGGCAATTTGGTCTTTTTACATGATATTAGTGGATTGATGAGTCATTAGAGATGACCAATGAGATGATGGCATGTGTTTGATGAGTCATT
>JANQAP020505092.1:0-15097 GCA_026874005.2 Erythroxylum coriaceum | reverse complement strand
GGAACCTTAAATATATAAAATTAAAGCTTAAAAGCATTATCTAACCCACAAAATGCTTAAAACAAAAATATCTACTAACTAACACAATTCTAACCTAAGAACGCACTAAACAATCAAATTAACAATTAAATACAAACTAAACTACCCACAAAAATGCTATGCAATCTACAACTATCGCTATATTATATAAAATCGTAATGGAGTCATAATCTATCAAAGGTCCTAGGAAAAGATAAGAGCAAAGGATGGAATCTTGGTCCAAAAATGGTGTCAGCTAAATAAGCTACAATGTAGACGATTGGATCAAATTGGTAATTTCATTTTTTGCCACAATAAAGGATCAATTTTATATAATAATATATAGGGACTTAGGGAAGATCAATTGTCCAATTTCTTTTGTATCCTTATGTTTACTTTATTATTTAAAAATTTTATCATTATTAAAGATAACCGTGTACTTATAGATGCATTTTTCTAATAGGTAATCGACTCTGTCAATAATAAATCCAAAAGGAAAGCTAAAAAAAGGGTAAATAAGCATAATTTTCATATCAAAAGGTCAAAGATAAAACTTACAAAGCAATCACCACTATAGGAATTGAGAGAAAAAATAGTTCAAATGGTAGAATAGCTCAAGCTTAATAAATTCATATTTTTCTAAAACATGACTGACTTAAATTGGAAAAGGAGGTACCAAGTGTCAATAACCCTACACATGCAGCTTGAGATGGAGGATTTAGAGATATTAAAGAAAGAACCCAAAGGCAATCAAATCTGCTTAATAATCATGTTCTTTCTTATAACATTATTTGCTTCTCTTTTCATTTTAACTATTTTTCCTATTTTTAATCCCACTACATAGGTGTCTATTGATGTGGACCGCTTGTATATTTGAAAAAATTCCTTGAATTTGGTTTAGATTAAAATTTAAATGCTTTTCTTCAATGAATGGTTTTCTATTTAAATGACGATATTAAATGTTCAAGGGAATGATTGATTGATGAATGCTTGTGTTTTTCCTTAACTACTTTTGAATTCTTTCTGAATGTTTATTTTTGTATTCCTATAATTTAATAGTTTCTTGACTGAATGCTAATTATATGTGTATACACATAGAAGATATAAAAATTACAAATATCTCTTGAATGTCCAATTGGCCTAATATTCCTTAGTATATTCTTATCTTTTTATGACATATTATTATGGTATTGAGGAAATGTTGACATATCAAACTCAATTTAATCAATTTAGAAAATGATTTGATATTATCAATGTTCAGGCTATGATAATGGTGACAAAACTAAAAGAGAAATCTTTAAGATTCCTTGAGAATAATCACCCTTAAAATAAATATATAAGATTTTAGCCTAAAATTTCAAAATGACATTACTTAACCATTGTGGAGCAGAAACGCCAATTTAACATGGGTAAATATTTACATTGAGAAAAGATGATGATATCTAATTTCCTCTAAAAGGTAATGAACTTTTAAGAGTTTATTATGAATTTACTGATAAGTACTAATTAGACTATATTGTTAGTATGATATTGAGAGTATTTTCCTTATGTTTAGATTATTTGAATATGATTTGGTACTCAATGCGAGTTTTATTTTATCTATAGGTCATGTTTTTTCTATTAATGAAGAATGAAGGAAAGTGGGTAAGTTGAGAAGTTTTGGTATGATTTTCGAGAAAGGATTTACAAAATTGTTCCAGAATTTAGATCTATGTTCAATACGTGTTAAACTTATATTGGTGATGGTGTTTTAAAATTTTTAGGATTTTTGATATATAAAATATTAGGGGGTAGTAATTAGACATAAGGCTGTCATAGGAGGTCGAACTATAACATCTTAAGATAAGAAAGGAGCAACTTTGGAGAGAAAACAGATTTTTATTATAATTTATATGATTATCCAGTCAAAATTATGCTAAAAATCACTAGGCAAGTGCACCTATTATTCTTATAGTATAACTTAGTAAATAAAAGAGTTGATCCTACAAGGACTATAAGTATTAGTACTAATTGTATTTCTATTATTTAATCTAATAAACTAACGATTAATTTAAAAGGATTAATTAACTGAACTAATCTAAAATACCAAACTAAAGAAATAAATAAAACTAAGGCAACTAATAAATAACAAGATTTAAATATAGAACCTCGTTATAGCCTTTCTATGTTTATATTTATCTTGATTCAATTATTAACTCTAGTTGCTTGGAATGGTATAAATTCTAAGGTTACAACTATATTCTTTCTCAAAAAATGCAACCTATATCCTTAAGTTAATTAATTCAAATCCCTTTTTAATTAAAATACCCTAAGAACACGTTAACTTGATTTATAAATTTCCAAAATAAATTTCACTCTAACTTGGAAGATTTAAGTGGTCCTATTTCTAGGATTCTTTACAAATTTTATTATTCATGCCATGATCTATTCATACACATGATTTCTTAAACCATTCTTTCATGTAAAATTACTTCTTTCTTGTCTAAGATTCTTTAGTTTGGCTCCTTATAAGTGCTCTCTGGTCTCCCTTTTCTTGAATTCCTAAAATTACTTTTTATTCTTATGAATCCTTAAAACTTTCAAAGATTGGAACAAAATTGGGCATATGGTCTTCATAGTTGTAAAAAATCCTAATTAATAGAAAAATCACCGCTAATATGGTTTATAAACAAGGGTCTATATTGTTTCCATATAGGTTTGTTAACTCTTCAATCGCACATATGAGGGTTCATCTTAGGAATTTGTGTTTGAAAGCTATAAAATTGAGACCATATTTAGGCTGTGTTTGTTCATTTGGCAAGTTCTTGAAGAAATATAATGAACAAGTAGCTAAATATAAGTTCATATTCAACCCGTGTTCATCTAAATTCATGCAAAAACTTTTCTAACTTAGTTCTAAGTTGCCTAAATTCATTCTTTCTTTATTGGATAGCTATAACAATGTTTGTAGACAAAATATAAGCCACATTAAGTACCAAATTATATGAAAATCATCCAAACACAAGAAAATATTAAGAATATAGTCTACTCAACATTTATCAAGTTCTCCCATACTTAAGTATTTCCTTGTCCTCAACCAAATTAATTTTGTCACTCTTAACTTAGATAGGTAGCAACTACAAGAAAGAATTTAACAAATCAATGACATCAACCAAGACTCTCTATTATTTATTCAATTACACAGTTTATAATTTTCTAGACATTTAGCTACTTGCATCAAATTGTAAATCAATTTAATTCAACCCCATAATCTTTGAAACTTTGACTTAATCTATAAAATTCAACCTAATGCATAAAGTGAACATGCACAAGAAAGATGCTTCAAGTTTTATTGAATAAAAAGAAAAATATTAAATTTAAATTATCACTTATGATTATTTAGAGGCTTGTTTGCAAAGTCAACTAACCTTTTAATGTGAAAGTAATTACTTTTCCTTACTCAATTAAACCAACATTTCAAATGATTATTAGCACTATTATTTAAATTTAACCTTTTTTACTTAGTTTGAAGCTAGTGGAGTTAATTTATTTAATGCTTTCTTATTCACATAAATTTTTTCTTTTCTTTCCTTATTTTTTATGAGATACTAAAAATGCCTTAAAAGAATCCACTTCTAACTTAATTGTATATCCAAACTATACAAAAAAGTAACATAGTGTAAATCAAATATTTATTTTCAAAATTAATAAAGCAAATCACGATCAACTTATTCATCAATGCTTATGACTATTTGCCTAACAAATTAATATAACAACCAAACTTATAATGAATTATCTTGATCAATATTCATTAAAGGTTAGAAAAATTCCTAGAATTGATCCCTATTAATCTAATTATAATGAGATTAATACGCATAAGTAATTAATTTCCTCTCACACACTTTAGTTATACAATGTGACAAATAACAAAAAAAATAGAAGATAAGGGGAAAAAGGGAAATTTGTTTAACTGGTAATGCTTTGATGATAAAAGACTTTGTAGCAACAATATGAGAAGTATAGATTAGCAGCATGTATCATGATCTAAAAATGAAAGAACATCAAAGCACACTAAGATCTATGGCTTTAAGCTACTTTTAGCCTAAAACATATGCAACAAGCATCATATCATGTAAAAAAGCATATAAAAAGTTAATGTTAAAGATTCTTAAAGCTACTAAATTGAAACATAAATATCTAAATTATTGAGTTGTCTCCTAAAAAATACTTATTTATGAGTTTTTAGCTAGACTACTTACTTAAGCTCTTCATCCTAGTAGTTCCTTAAATGAAAGTTTGAGTCTCCTCTTCTTCAGTCTCTAATCTCCTTAAAGCTTATAAACTTATTAGCTTCCTAATATGCCATATTTTCTACTAGAATAGGGCTACCTCCCTTCTTTTTTTTTTGCTTGCATGAAACAAGTCTTTGATGGATCTTTTTTTATTAGTTCTTGAATATATGAGAAACTTCAATATCAATCACATATATAAAAAAATTATCTTCATTATCATTTGTGTAGGGATGTCTTATGGCTTTGGATATCTTAAGTTCTAGTTCCTAATTCCTTACTCTTAATATTAATTTTCCATCATTCACATTTGTCATAGCCTTAGTAGTAGATAGGAAATGTCATCCTAACATTAAGGGAAACTCTATATCATCCATTATATCTAAAACCATAAAATCAATAGTGAATACAATTTTGTCAACCTTAACCAAACTATCTTTTATAATACCCCTAAGGTACTTACTTGACGTATTTGCTAATTGAATACTCATCTTACTGGTTTAGGTTTACTGGACCATAACTTCTTAAATATGTTATATGGAATCAAATTAATACAGGCTCCTAAGTTTGTTAATGCTCTTTTAATTGACAAACTACCAATATTACAAAGGAAAGTAAAACTCCCTAGATCCTTGAGTTTATGGGGTAGCTTGTTCTACAAGAAGCTAGAGCACTACTCACACCTTAAACAATTCCTTAAGCCTTTTTTGTTAGAGAAGAGATCCTTTAAGTACTTACTTTGGCATATGTTAATAAGTTTCATCAAAAGGTATGCTAATAATCAATTATTTAAAGAGTTTGAAAAAGTTACCAAATTTATCTTAAAAATACTCGAGGCTAGACTTCTTAGTTGCTATTCTTTGACCAATGCTTCTTTAGCTCCTCCTCTTTGTCTTTGTCTTTGTCTTTCTTCCTTTTCTCTTCCATCAGCCTCTCTCTTCAACTTTCGACTCCTTTCCACTTCTTAAAGTCACTGTTTTCACTTTTTCCTTAGGTTTTTCTTGGTATTGCTAGGCAAAATACCTGGCTACTTTTTAGAGACAAGCTTAGGAAGTTACCCAATTTGATTTTCCAAGTTATAGAGGGATGCTTATTGATTTGAAAAGACACTTCAGTACTTAGAAGCAAGGCTTGGATGTATGAATTTTGTCATGAGCTCTTTAAGGCTTTGCTTCCTTTCTTACATCTATCATTGTTAAAACTTGGGTGGAGTTTGCTTATTCCATGAAAAGTTTGGATAGTTCCTTTAGCCCAGATTGTAAATACTACTATAAGGATTATTTTAAGACTAGTTTCTCACGAAAATAACTGGCTCAAGTAATTTTCCCATATTGTATGAGGCCTAACATTCATGATTAAGATGTCCCCTGTTACAAATGTTGCATCTCATTGCTTATACCGATTAAGTTGTCAAACTCAAATTATTAAGATTCTTTCTTAAATCTTCCAACCTCACCTTTAATTTTATCACCATATCAACATTATAGATACCAACTAATTTTGGTGTTAGGCACTAATTTCCTCATTGGTAATTATCCATGGTAATATTTTAATCAATCTTGTAATTCCTTACGATTTTAAAGTTGGTAGCCTTATATAAAGATCCATAATCAAATGCTTAGTTGGATAGCTCAATCTATTATAAAATATTTGCATTTATAGTTCCAAATCAAGTCCATGGTATGGACACTCCTTCTATCTCTCCCATATCTTATACAATGCATCACTCTCTACTTATTGAAAGGAGAATATGTCATTCTTGAGTCTTGTTATGTGTTAAAGGAAAAATTACTTGGCTAAAAACTTCTTAGCAAGCTCGTTCTAGGTGGTAATGGATTTAAGAGGTATAAACTTCAACCATGATTTTGCTTTGTTCTAAAATGTAAAATGGAGCAATCTTAATTGAATTACATACTCCAATGCTTTATTATTCTTGAATGTTTCATAGTCTCTAAAAATTGGAAACATGTGCATTTAAATCCTCATTAAGTAAGCCATCAAGTTGCATAAGTTGCTAAATTATTTGAATATGATAATATCAAAATTGTTAGCCTCCACTCTTATCCTAATAATGTTATATTCAATCCCCATAAGTGATACTCTACCATAATCCCCTATAGTATAATGTTTTTCCTATCCTATTATTATATTTGGTGGTTAGAACCTAAAAATTTCTAGGTTTCTCTCTTTTAAATTCTGAATTAAAGTAATTTAATCTCTGGATATAACTCAAATAGTATTTTGAGACTACTTATGCTCATAAATTGTGGTACTTAAATATAAAAATTTAAAAACAAACACAAGATCAAGCAAGAAAGTTCTAAAATAAATAACGTAAAAAGAAAAGAAAAATATAATGATTAGATTCACAAAAATAAAACAATATTAATATCCTAGTCCATAACAACAACATGAAGAACTTGGTCATGATGTGTGTGTATCTGATTAAAATTATACTAAAGATCACTAGGAAAGTGCACCTATCATTCTTACAATAGAGTTTAGTGAATATGAGTGTCAATCTCATGCAGACTACAAATACTATGACAAACCTTTTTATTATTATATAATCTAATAAAATAATGATTGATTTAAAGGAAATAGTTAACGAACTATTCTAAAATAGTAAAGGAATAAACATGACTGAAGCAACAAATAGATAAACAAGATAATGTAGAATCCTCTTAAAACCTTTATATACTTAAATTTACCTTAATGCAATTGTTGATCTTATTTTTTTGGACCAGAGAAAATTCTAAAGTTACAGCTATATTCTTTCTCAGTACAGATAACCCTTATCCTTAATTTGATTGAATGAAGTCTCTTTCTAATCAAAACCCCTAAGGATGCATTAACTTGATCTATTAATTCCCATGATAGATTTAACTATAAACCAGAAGATTTATGTTGTCTTATCCTTAAGATCCTATGTAACTTTTATTATTGATGCCACAATCCATTCGTACATATGATTTCTTAATATAAAATTAAATCAAAACACTAGCATAATTCAATTCAATCATAATAAGTAATTATAAAAAATTCATAAGTAAAACTTAGGTCTTTCATTAAAATAAGAAATCCATCAAAATTGATAGTTTAAAGGTTCATACCATATAGTTATATCCAAATTTAGTTTATACTAAGACAAAAGAAACCAATAGTAATCAAGAAAGAAAGCAAGATAAAAGAAATCATTCTTATGGATCTTGAAATCATGATGCTCCTTGGTTAAATCTTAATGGAAATCACTTTTTTCCTCCAAAATTGCTCATTTCTTATCATATGAAGCTTTATTTTGGTTCCTTATGATTGCTCTTTGTTTTCCTTTTCTTTAATTCCTAAAAGGCCCTTATATTCTCAAGTAACCTAAAAATAAAGAGTCTCCTCCAATATTGTTCCAACACAAACTCATTTAAGGCCTACATTCTTTACAACCAAAAAAAAACTCAAATTCGTGCTAAAATCACCAACAAAATAGGTCATAAACACAATTTCATTTTATACCTGTGTTGTCTTAGTAACTCCTCATTCATGCATCTAAGGTTTCATCTTAAGAAAATGAGTTTGAAGCTATGAATATGGCTCCATGTTTAGGTAATGTTTGTTCATGTCACAATTTTTTTAAAAAAATTAACCATATGGGCTAAATACAAATTTATTTTTGCACATGTCCTAAGCATGGGAATATGTTTGACTTATATTGTAAACACAGGTCTATATTTAACTCATGTTCCTAAATTCACATCAAAATTTATACTAACCAATATGCTTTTAAGTATTTGCTCCTAACCATAATGTGAAGCTCAAATTAATTCATTGAATTTTATTACTCCAAGAACTTGACATCAAAAATAGAGAAAATTAAAAGATGAAAAATATAGTGACATGTCATTTTTTATGCCTTGAATAATACGAGGAGACATTAGCTATAGTGGGAGAACTGAAGAAAACTTCTCTAACTAGTTTTTGTACACTATTTCTATTATAGTATATGAATTATGTTAACTATTTGAAAGGTAATATCATTTCCCCTTATTTTCGAACCAATAAAAGATTTTTTCCGAAAGAACAACATTATTTATGGGAAGATTCTCATTTATTCAAGATATGTCTAATAAAGTGATTAAAAGATGTATAGGGAAGAAATTGATTTTATACTTGAGCATTGTTATAACAAGGAAGTTAGACGTCATTTTAGATCCACAGGAACAATTTACTAAGTCTTACAATATGATTTCTATTCACCACTTTTATTTAAAGATGCACTTGCTTTTGTTAATTCCTAAAATAGTTGACAAACAAGCGGTACCATCTCTAGACAACAAGATATGCCCTTGAATAATATTCATATGTGTGAGATGAAGAAATAGATGTATTTACAAAATGTCTGGTATCTTGGAATGGATGAATTATCAAATATTGACATAGTTTTGAAACACAAGTACTAAAATAATCAAGCTCAATTTTTGACACTTTGACATAACCTAAGAGGTATGGAACTTTTTAAAGAATTGTTACTTTGTATTTGATGATTTCAATCAATTGTAGTTATGTAGAAGACCTTATCAAATGCAATAATAACTTAGATAGACCCTCCACAGTTATATGTCTGAATTATAAGAATTTTAGGATCAAATAGCATTTAGAGATCTTGTCCAACCTAGAATTGATGCAACCATAATCTATATGAATCTTTATGATCATCAACATATTTGACATCTGTTGACGACTTTTAAAGATGATTTTGACTCCATCCATATTTCTTTTCTCCATCGAGGTTCTCTTTTAAACCTTAACACTGTAATCAAGGAGTTAATCATAAGAGAAACCTGACTCAATGCACTTTGTATAGAAAAGTTTATTTCATCTACTAATATGGTTCTTATCACTCACACCTTAATCTCTCAAACTCATTAAGACTTAGGTAAAGAATTTATATAAAGGATGTTACAAAAACTATAAAATGCCTAGACATCACATCTCTTAATGTAGAAAATGACTCAAATAAAATTCTAGACAAGGTAACGCTTATAAGTTATTCTATCCTTCTTCTATTGTTACTATAGCCACATAAGGTCCAACAAAAAGTACCTCTTCTAAATTACCCCTAAAGGATCTTTATGTTTTTTTTAGTAACTTCTACCAGATTATAGTATTGCCTTATCTCTTACCCTGCCTATTTCGTTAAGTACTTCCACTTTATGGTATCTTAATTCTACTAATTGTAATAATATGACCTCTAATCCATCCACTTTTATATCTTCAAAAACACTATCTATTCCATATAATGTTTAGAGCATAGGCACTATTCAAACACCTAAATTATACTCAGTTGATACTTTTCTTGTTTCTAAACTTTAGTGGAATTTCATTTTTGTTAGAAAATTTTATGAACTTACTGTTGACTAATCCTTTTTAATTCTTAGTTCATTAGGACCTATAATTATACAAGATCTTGGGGACATAATGTATGGTTAGATACTATTTGTAAGGATGGGAAAAGGGCTTGGGCTCGACCTGGCCAGAAGTCAACAGGCCAGGCTCTGGTTGACTGGGCCTCGAGCCAAGTTTTCTTATCCAAGTAGGGCCTTAGGCCTGGGCCTGGGTTCAAGCAACCAGAGCCTGGTAACCCAAAACAACATTGTTTTGCTTTTTTTCAAATAAAAAATTTTGGACTAACTCTGTTGGCTCACATCAGGCCCCCGTTAGGCTAGGCTCGGGCCTTGACCTATTACCATCCCTAACTATTTAAGTTCATTTCTCTATTTATTCCTTCTAAATGTGTTATTGGTGCTATTACTCATATGTGACATTTTTATCTTGGCCATCTTTCTATTATTAGATTAGGATCTTTAATCTCTAGTAGTTCTTTAAGCTCAGCTAAGTTTTAGAACTTTGATTATATCTTATATCAACTTTCAAGAGGTTGACTTACCTTTTTACCCTTAATGATTCTATTTCTTTAGCACATTTTGATATGATTCATTTGGATATTTGAGGCTCTACACCTCATGATACTATGGGTGGTTTGACGTATTATATTATCTTTGTTGATAATTTCTCTCATTATACATGGAATTATCTATGCATCATAGGTCTGAATTTATTTATACTCATTTTACTAATATGATGCAAACTCAGTTCTCTCAAAAGATTAAAATATTTCACACTAACAATGCCATAAAATAAAAATATGTAGATTTCACTCACTTTTTTATTCAACAAGGTACTATTATTCAAAGATCTTATCTAACTACCTCTTACCGAAATGGTCGGGACAAAAATATAGGCACATCCTTGATGCTATTTGAGCCCTTATGATCATATCTTCTTCTTATTTAAAATTTTTTTAGGGAGAATAAGCTCTTACTAGTGTCTACATCATAAATTATATTCCTTTTCAAATCCTAGGTTACATCTCTCCCTTAAAGTGATAAATCGATCATATTCTAGATTACCAAACTCTTAAGTTTTTTTTGTGCTTGCTTTGTTCTCTTACAACCTCATGAGTACAACAAACTAGAACCGAAGCATGATTATATAGATACGACATAAAACTTTGTAATAGGTTATCAATAGTAGGATCATTTATATAAAAAACTTTGTAGTTATCGACATGTAACTTTTCGGGATATAACATGCTTTCTAAACTCTCAAAATTTTATGTCAGTGAACCCTCTCAAATCATATACTTATTTCTTGATATCTCTCTTCCATGTCCATTTGACAACTTTTACTAATCAACACAATCTACACCTAATCCAGTTATATCTTCCTTAACTATGGATCCACTACTTTCATAACTTCACAATCTATCTCTTTATCAAAACATATTGATTCTCAAGTGCCTCCTTAAAGAACTACCCGAGTAAGTCATCCCTTTATTCGTCTTAAAGATTTCTATATTTATTCCACTATTTCTCCTTTATATAAACCGTGCACCTATCACAAGGCCAAATCTAACCCTTTATTGAAAAAAGAAATGGCAGAAGAACCACATACCCTTGATAGCCCCAATACTTAGGACTTAGTTAACTTACCTCTAGATAAGTTGGTTGATGGTTGTAAGTGGATCTAAACAAGCAAGAATCAAGTTGATAAACCAGTTAAAAGATAGAAAACCCAATTTATTGCTAAGGGTTTTACCAGCAATATAGAATTGATTATAAGGAAACATTTGCTCTTGTAGCCCGCTTGACCTCAATCAGCATATTTATTGTACTCATTGCTAGCAAGCATCGGAAACTATTTTAAATGGATGTCAAGAATGTCTGTATCAACGGTGATCTCATTGAAGAAGTGTATATGTAACCTCTACTAGGGTGATAATCCACCTAACAAGGTTAGTCAACTTCGTAAAGCCTTGTATGGACTAAGCAAGCTCTTTGAGCCTAGTTTACCAAATTTAGCTCTACTATTGACTACCTTGGCTTTAAGTCTAGTTCTTGTGATCATGCCTTGTTCCTTTTCAAGGTAGATCAATGATGCACTTTTCTTCTTCTTTATATTGATGACAATCATAATTGGTGGTGACACTTAGGGTATCTTTACTCTTAAATCCTTTCTCCTTTATTAATTTGAGATGAAATACTTAGGTAATTTGAGTTATTTTTTTGGTTTTGAGGTATCATTTGTTGACTCTGGTTACTATGTCATAAGCAAAGTATGACATTGATCCTATATATTGTGTTAGCATCACTAATATTAAAACTGTTAGCACTCCATTTAATTCCAATGATATTCTTTTTGCTACTAATAGGAATCTTCTCAGTGATGGTACACTTTATCATCAATTAGTTTGTATTATTATATATCTCACTATATCCTATATAGATATTGCTTATAGTATTCACATTTTAATCAATTTATGTCTACCACTCACTTATTCAAAGTTCTTTGTACACTATAGTACATTAAAGGAACCTTATTTTATGGTATTAATTTCTCTCATTTTTCTTCATTGAAGTTATGCATATAATCTGATGTTGAATAGGGTGGGAATCCCACTAACTTGATCCATTAATAGCTGTTCTTTCTTAGTACATCTCTTATATTGTTGTACAACAAGAAACAAACAATTGTCTCTCACTCTAGCATAGAAGCAAAAATATCTAGGCCTTGCTGGCAATACCTATAAGCTCCATTGGTTATGATGATTACTTCAAGTTAAGGGTGTCTCTTCCTCTTCTATAGTTCCCTTCTTTTGTCATAATTATAGTGTCATGCAAATTACCTATAATAATGTCTTCAAAGAATGCACCAAATATATCGAAATTAATTATCACCTTATGTGACATTTGTCCTTCACAGTACTATACAACTTGTTCCTATCTCACCACCATCTCCATATTGTAGATATTTTCACCTAATCACATCCACTTTGACAATTTTAAGATCTTATTTCCAAAATCAAGTTATTATATTTATTACTACCTTAAGTTTATAAGGGGATGTTAACATATTTTTTAGTCAACTCTAGTTAACCATTAACAACTCACTAGCATCTAATTGGAATTCAAATCATGTATATAAATAGTATATAATCTGGGATTGGTTTCTTCTTTAGTGTAGTTCAACTTTTGTAAATACCCTATTTGTATATGTGAATAGACACATGGAAATATAGATCTCTCTCTCTCTCTCTCTCTCTCTCTCTCTCTCCCTCCCCTTTAGAGAAAACAGGGGTCATATAAAAGATATCTTGATTTCAACGAAAATATTGATGGAATTTAGCAATATTGAACACCTACCTCGACACATTAAGGGACTTTTTGTTTTAGATAAACAACATTTTCCTTACATCAGATGGTTTCACAAGTTTTTCTTTAAAAAAATCTTTAGTTATTATTTGGTAGAATAATATTTTGTGAAATTTTGAGCCTTTGATATAAGATTGCTATCTATATATCTTACTATACAACATTTCTTGTGTTAATTTTAATGTGCTTTTCTTGATATTTAGCCTCTTATTTACCTAATAACACTTCAATGTTACAACTCATGAAACAGTTATTAATCTTTTCCTATACTTTACTTAATAATTAGTCTCTTCTTACTCCATTAATATTTCCTTTACTTGAGGACAAATAAAAGTTTTAAAGTTTGAGTAAAGTTGATAAGCTTAATTTTTATACGCGTACAAGAGTGATTAAATTATTTTTTAGTTGATATTATGATTATGATCTTATGTAATTTCTATTTAATTACAATTAAATTTATTGTATAGGAAAATTTCTTATTGTTAAAGATTCTCATGTAAAAAAGGATTATTTTCTCCTAATATGGTGAAGTTAAAAGGTATGAAATTCTAGCTAAAGAGGAAGTTTACGACATTTTAGGAGGATTAAAAGGGATTGAAAAAGAGCGTGGATTGTAGCATAATTTCATGTCAGCTGAAGAAAAAACAAGAGTTGGTAGGGGCCTTCACTAAAGAGTAGTAATAACCAATAAAAATTTGAGGAATCAAAAGTTAAAAAGGAAATAGAGTCATACTTATAAAGGAAATAGAACCAAAGAGAAATAGGAAATGTAACATAAGCGTCTTGGTAGAAGCACAATATAAAAAGAGGACATAATTCACTATAAAGTGTAACAAAAGATGAAAGCTTGACTTTTGAACCTCAAGTAAAGAGTATGGGAGACTAGTTAGAGTATATTTCTTAACTTCTTATAGAACAATAATCCTCGGTGCGAAGGAAAGACCAACTCTACAATAAGGTTATTAGATTCCATCTTCTATTTATGGTTTTTTAATTGATAAATGTTTAGCATTATGAATTTCGTTTACAGTGCCATAATTATTGATGTGCTATGAACTAAATACCATAACTAAGGTTATGGTGGATTTTGCTTTTTAGGATTTTAATTTGAATTTATTTTAGGGCGACAGATGCTTTCTTTTTGTTTAACATTATATTTTATTTTTTAATGCATGTTAAGATTGGCCATCTTAACAATTATTTCAATTGATTACTGCTTGTCCTCAAGCAAATAAAACAACAATAACATAACACACAATGAGACAATGGTTCCAACTTCATGAAATAAATTTAATTTAAAACACAATCCCTTAAGTTATATCAAATCATTAGCATGCAAGATCTACGTATAGGGGCATTGAACTAAATATCCAACTTAATCCATATCCAAGTGTTAATTTATTTACCTTTTTCAATTGCCTACACACATTAATAATTCTTTGGTCATTCAGACTCTCTAACTATTCCTAAGTACGTTTTCATGAAAAGTTAAGCTATTACAAGTTCGGTAGGTTTTCTATTAGAAATTTTTTAAAATTTATTTATTTAAACAGGAACCTAGTCTTTTACTAGGAGGCAAACATTTGTTATGAATGTCGATCTGGTTACTCGACTAAGTTATTTTTATTAACTGCTTGGTTGAAACATCATTATAGCTTTTTGACGCAGAAGCACACATTTGTGATGATGAATGTCGATCCGATTACTCAGCCATATCATGTTCTCAATTAGCTACTAGCTCTATTCATAACCCGAAGGCCAGTGAAATAGTTATTTATTTAGCAACATGAATTTTTTTACCTTGTTGCTTAAGCTATTCGTTTCCATGAAAAATACTAGTAAAGCTACTTAAGTTAAAAGGCCTCAAATTATGAATGAACGTGACAATTGAACGGGTGACAAACTCGCACTAAATTATAATTAAGCTGCATATTTAGCCAAATACCCCAATTTACTAATTTTTCGAGCTAATGATTCTACACAGCCTAATAAACTATGTTCAAAATTAAATCAATTTCAATCCATCTAAGCCATTGACACATTCACACA
>JANQAP020504894.1:0-15098 GCA_026874005.2 Erythroxylum coriaceum | reverse complement strand
TATCACTATCTTGTTTATGTTTATTATTATCCTTATACCATATCATGTATAGATTGACATGATGATTTGGATATATTTCTTATGCTGCAAATAACATTTCTAAAAAGTTTTGAAATCTATTGGTATCCAAATATGGCATGCTTTCTTTTCCCGATCCAATAGAAGGGTGACTCTTTTTCCCCTTTTTATAACCATAGTTAGAGGAATTATCCTAACCTCTTTTGGAAACATTTTTATCCCTACCCCTTTAAAAAATAGGAAACCACTTAGTTTCTAACCTAGAACTTTCAATTCCCCAACTCAAAAATTGCAACCAAGTGTCCATTTAAGATAATTTCTTAACCACCCAATCCAAACAAAATGAGGAGTTCAAGGAAGAAATTAAGAAGCTCAACTCTAGGGTAGATTATATAGCTATCGAAAGCAAGATGCTTGAAGCCCTAAAATACCTAATAGCCAACACTTCTATTAGGACATGTAATAACAAACTTCCATACCAAGGGATTAAAATATTAGATTACTGAGCCTTATGAGTTGCATGATCATAGAATGTATTTGGTACATTTAGAACATGATTTCATGATTTCATTCATATGCATAATAATAGCATACACATATGATTTAATATTTCAAAAAATGTTACAAAAATGGTATGTGCACTTAATTGACATATTATGGGGTATGAAAGGTTTAAAAAATTATGATATGAATGTGCATTGTTAATGTCTTGTCTTTTTGTTAGATGGATTACAATTAGTAATTTAGAATTAATTATCATAATTGGAAGATTGATGGATTAATATGTATATTTAGTTTGGGAAAAATTTCAACTAGCAAGACAAGTTGACATGTGAAAATTTAGGATGACTAAGCCTAACAAATGAGTGAAAAATGGCTTGAAGAATTAAGTGACAAATGGCTTAGGAATTTAGTGACATTTGGCAGCGAAAGAAGGAGGACATGTGTCCTGGATATTTTCATGAAAAATGTCTTTTATGAAAGAACACTCATCATACTCTATGTGACCAACACATTCAACTCCTTTGTAATGTTTCTACTGTACTCTCTCCTTCTCCTCCCTCTCATTGCCAAAATCCACACCTCACCCACACCTTTGGATTTATGCTCTAATTCTGTACATTACCACCCCAAAAACTATGCAAAATCCATCATAAAGATAGCTTTAGAGGCAGAATATTGTTAAATTTTGCTGTCTTCTTCTTGTCATTGTCGAAACCACCCTACTCCCTCACTATTCTTGAAATGTTCTTACATGCATGTGAGGTTAAGCAAGCTTGACATTTGGAGGTAGCATTCATGCTAATCAAGTAAGTGAAATGCTGACCTATTATGGTATATACTAATAGAAATTTTATTTTATGACTGAATAGGGATAGATTGAATGTGGAATTAGTGTTGAAGATGTGCTAAAAAACTTAGAATGAATTGGTACTTTTCTGTTTTGTTTTTACATGTACGAAAACAGTAGTTTGTGGCTGTTGTATGGATGATTTAAATTGGTATTTGAACTATAATTGATGAGGAATTCATGCTAAAGATAGGTGTGATTAAGGTGTTTTCAAATCTGGAAAATTAGAGTTGTAGGTGTGTTTGTAGAAATTGACTGTTAATGACATAAGTGAGGAGAATTTTGTAAGTCTTAGTGTAACCAATATGGAAGTTAAATTAACCTAAAATGAAGTAACCTTAAAGGACATGAAATCTGGAAAATTTCAGGTGTTACTGATGTCTCTAAGCTTGTAAAATTCGTGAAGTATTGAAGGCAGTAAAGTTACACATATTAGTGAGGTTGGTGACAAATTCTGAAATTTTAATTTCAGCCTTGTGTACATGTCGAACTAGCTGAGAAATTTCACTCTAAATTGGTATAGTTATAGTTAATTAAGCCCAGGAATTAGCCCAGATTGTTTCTTGATTAATTGGTTAAGAACTTGATAAGTTTATGTAGTTAATTGATGACATAACCTAAAGAACGGACTATTTTGATGTGGTTGAGTTCAAATATGGAAATTATGACATGTTAAAGGAATAAATGAGTTCTTTTAATGCAAACATGATCTTAAGGACATGAGTAATGTTTATAAGGTATGGATGAATGAGCATTGAAAAACATTGGCTAATTATAAATGAGAATTGGGTAAATGTATGAATATATGTGATTGGAAAAAGTTTGGTGTATGTATAGATTTAGCATGCTAAAGTTCCAGATTTAAAGTAAGAATTGTTTGTGTGTTATAAGAGGATTTTTTGTCTTAAAAATGTTCAAGGATAAGTGTAAAGTATGGTTGATGAATTTGGAGTAAATCAAGCTAATTTAAAGGTACAAACTTGATTGCAAAATGGTAGTATACAAAATATAATATTTGAATGGTCTTAGGGTGTATCAGCACAAATTGAATAGTCAAGATCTATGTATAAGAATACATACCTGGAAAGTCAATTGAGCATGCATTAAAACATGACATATATATAAGCGTATGATTGTATATTCATTTTGATTAAATAACTGAATGATTTGCAAATTATGTGTGTATTGCACGACGATAAATGCGCAAGGCAATCGTTAATATCCAGACATTTTTGGATCATCAAGGTAATAGCTTTTTTGGAGGACTATGAGTTAACCTAGATGTTTCTCACTATGATTGATTATTTTTTGGTTAAATTTCAATGATTGAATTGTTAACGATATGATTGTTACAATTCCAGACATTATTGGTCCAAGGAGTTTGACACTTTAGGACTGTATATGGAAGTGATTTTAAATTGAATGTCAATTGCTAATTATATGATTATCCATGAAATGCTTATTTGATTCAAATCGAATGCAAATTCTGGACAATCAATTACACTGATGGAAGTAAATGATGTGTGAGATGATTCATCTCATTTCATTTGAAATTCATGATCAGTTAGAGGAGTTTTGAATACAGTGACCAATGTGAGAAAAGAGCTTTAAGCTCAAAATGATGAAAGGAGCCTCAGGCTCAGATAACATGGACTCGAAATCGACAACAAATTTGGGTCAAAAATAAGCTTGATAACCATAACAGATACGGGACAGTAAATTGAGTTGAAAGGATCTTGGTTATAACAAAGCAAAATAAGAATGGAGCCACATGTGCATTTACATATACAACTTTACATGTATCATATGAATGATTGAGATGAATTATTGAATTGTTTTGAAATAGTGATGTGCAATGTTTGTGTACATTATGTACTTATTGAAATATGATAAAATGTGATGTGTTGTTAAATACTGGATGATGTGATATAGTTGTTGAATTATGTTATAATTTATCTTAATGTTCTGACTTTAGTGAACACAGCAACGATGGTTCACTCACTGAGTTTGCAAACTCATCAAAATTGCAACATTGTTTTTTAGGTTTAAAGGAGTTCTAACTATTACGATGTTGTAGTAAAAGTTTAGAACTTGCATTTTGGGGATGAGAACGGCTCAAAGGTCTGATCGGCTGAATCTGAATCTAGTTAGAATGTTTTAATTTAGCATCCCATTTCATGTTAAACATTTTGTGTGGAGTATTAAACTCTCAATTGTTATGTAATGTATATACATGGATTATGAGTTGTAATGACACTATGTAAGTTTATTTTTGGTGAATGAAGTGGGAAGAAATGATCTTTTTGACTGCTTCTGACATATATGATGCTTACAAAAGTTAAGGTGGTTGCTCTAATGCGCCATTCTTGTAGGTTATATTCTTGAATATCCTTTAGAATGTTCAGGCATATTCTTTGCAGAAGTGGTATGTTACATTTTGGCTATCAGATTATGGTTTGGTATCCTTAGGGATATATATATATATATATGAGCATTTAAACATGGCATATAGTAAAAGATACATATAGTGATTACAATCATTGTTTTTTATATATCATCTACTATAGGAGACTGAGTCGCAGAATCAGTTGATCCTGAGTTTATAGGAGCTAATAGAGAGTCCCATATACCCCATTCTAAACAAATGTCTTAGAGAATTCCTGAGAGGAGAGAAAGGAGGTACGATAAGCTTAGGATGTAGGGGGCTGTAAACTTCTATGGAAGTACAGACCCTACTGAGGCAAAGGGTTAGCTAGAGAGTGATAGTTGTCAATTGCATGATGTTTTAGGGTTTAATTTGTTATGCATTTAGTGCGAATTGGAGTATTGAGTATGCATTTAGGGTTTAATTATGTTAGTTTGAGTGTTTTAGTGTTTTTATGGGTTAGATCAAGTCTTTGAGCTTAAATGTTACATTTTTTAGGTATCGTGATGCATTTGTTAATGTTTCAGGGTAAACAGTGAAGAACGGAGAAGATTCGAAGAGTTTATGGCCAAAGACATAGCCCACGATCGTGGCACAACAGGCCTCGAACGTTACAGAGAAGGACGAGCTAGTAATAGTCAGGACACGATCATGCACATAGGGCATGATCATGACAGAAAGCCTCTAAATGTGGTCTGCGTCCGGCTAACAGAAAAACTCAAGTTTCGTAAGATTTTTTGGACCGCTTTGACCTCGACTTTGACCTAGAGCATCAAAAGTATAAATAGAACATTACAATTCAGAGGTAGGAGTCTTTAAAGAGCCAAGAGAGTCGTCCAAGAGAGCATTGATTCAGCCAATTCCAAGAGAAAACCTAGAGAGAAATCAAGAGATTAAGGAAGGAGACAAAAGAAAAGAAACACGGAGAAGAGCTTGACACGAAGTACTTCTCGGAACAAGTGGTTTCTCAGTGTCACTACCTTCCCAACTCCGTTCCTAACGTATTTTCTATTTATTTCATTTGATTCATGTATAGGATTGAAATACGTATTAAGAATCGTTTGTGTTGAATGTTGAGTTTATGTTTGTACTCACCTTTGGATCTTGATTTTTGAGATTAATAAAAATCAATTGATTGTGTTTTTATTAATTTAATTGTGATTTCAATTCTTCTCTTAATAACTTGGCAATAAACTGAGAGGGTGAGCTGGGCAAAAATAATCAATTTGGGCTAACGAGAGTTAGGTGAATTGATAGGTTAAGAATTGAATCAAACCGGTAGAATTGTGTAACGAGAGATCAAGCATAGGTTCCTAATAGGTTAATAGACAAATTAGAACTAATTTAATTTTTGAGCCAATTGCGAATCAAGATTGCAATTCCATAATTTAAATTAGGGATCATCAATTAGGGTTAAGAATTATAACTTGAGAGAGAGTAATTCACCCTAGGACTGTCTAGACTTGTTAAGTCAGTGATTGCATAATTGGTTAGGTTTCTATTAATTTTGAATCAAAATCCCCTTTCTCTCACTTGGTGATTTCTAGGTTAATTTTGGATTGTGTTGTGTGATTTATATTTTGTTTACACTTCGGCACTTTAATTTCTCATAATTGATTATTGATTGATTTGATTTCTGCATTAGTTATTTGTTTAGAATTATTGTAGATTAAGACAACCTTAGATTTTAGGACTAGATTAGGTTTCCTTGTGAGATCGACACCTTAAGTACTACGTGAACGACCGGTGCACTTACGAAATTTACCAAGGTTATAAATTGTAAAACTTAGTGCATGTAACCTTGCGACCAAGTTTTTAGCGCCATTGCTGGGGAAGGTAACTTAGTTCTATAGTTTAAGGTGTTAGGTTAGTTATAATTTTTGGTTTTAGTTCGTTCATTTATTTTAGGAATTGTGCTCTTGCATAAACATAAGAGTCACGAGGGGTTCGAGTCATGCAGCGGAGGCGATAGATTTAGACATAACACGATTAGAACACACCCTTAGGAAAGCTCGACGAGAAGAAGAAGAATAAGAGTTAGGAAAATCACAAATGGCCAAGGAATTTCAGAGAAACATGGACCAAGGAGCAACTCATTGACTTTATGAGGCCGAGGTTTAACCCATCTAACCAAGGAGTGGCTAGGTCGCCAGTTTAACCAGTCTTGTTTGAAATCAAGCCAACCCTTTTGAACATGCTTCAGTAGAACGTCCAATTTTATGGACAGGCAAATGAGGATCCGAACATAAATATCGTAAATTTTCTCGAGATCTATGATACTTTTCGATATCACTAGATTTCGAAAGATGCTGTTAGGATTAGACTGTTCTCTTTCACATTTAGGGATAAAGCAAAGGCTTGGTATCACTCACTGAGCCCTGCTAACGTTACGACGTGGGAGCAGCTCATGCATTCTTTTCTAGATAAATACTTCTAGTTGACAAAGACCAATAAGATAATAAAGGAAATTACTAGTTTCCAACAACATGATGGGGAGTCAATTTATGAAGTGTGGGAGCGATACAAGGACCTGCAGAGGAAGTGCCCACATAATAACCTACCAAAGGAATTCCTTCTGCAGACATTTTACAATGGAGTTAACCCCACCTACTAGAGGCATCATTGATGCAATGTCGGGAGGGTCTTTGATGCGGAAGACAGTCGATAAAGCAGAGGAATTGATTGAGGAGATGGCTAGTAATAGTTTCCTATGGACGAGTGAGTGAGGTAGGCAATCTACCACTTTTAGAGAGCAAATGGGAATCATCACGGTCGATCAGATAATAGAGATGCAAGCAAAGATTGACAATTTGACGCGACAACTCAATGGTATAAAGGCATCATTCTCTACTCCTGTTAAGGCCATGCAATTGAAGTGTGAGTTATATGGTCAAGTAGATCATGATATTGTGGACTGCTACTTGATGAGAGAGGACAAACAGGAGCAAGTGAACTACATGGGGGCGCAATAAGGACGAAGAGGGGGAAACAATCCCTACTCCAACACTTTTATCCCCGGGTGGAAGAATCACCCCAACTTTTCCTAGTCTAATAACAATAATAGAGGGCTGTTCAAGCCTTAAGGGAAATCAAACTTTCAACAGGATAAAACAAGCTCGATGGGGTCAAAGCTAGACAAAATTTTAGATAAGCTTGAAACTTTAGATAATGCACAAAAGAAGATGGAAGAGAAATTTGAGCAAGTCACTAAGGATCATGCTTTGTCCAATCATAATTTAGAAGCCTAAGTGAGTCAATTTTCAAATGCCTTTTCTACGCATAACACTTGAGGAACAAAATCAAGGGAGCAATTAAAGGCTATCACACTTCAAAGTGGGAAGGAAATTGAACCACCCATAAAGACAATAGTGGAGCCTGTACAACTAGTTAAGAAGAATCAAGAAAAGGAGAAAGAAGTGGATATGAGCGAATATCCTCCATATGTTGCACCTCCACCATATCAACCTAAGGTACCTTTTCCTCAACAATTACAAAAGAAGAAGTTGGATGAACAATTTGCAAGGTTCGTTAAGAAGTTAAAGACGCTACAGATAAATCTTTCCTTTATGGATGCATTAGAACATATGCCGAGATATGCAAAATTTTTAAAGGATATATTGTCAAAGAAGCGTACTTGGGAAGATAATTAAACAGTAACCCTAACTAACACTTGTAACTCAATAGTCACCAGCCACATGCCTTCAAAATTGAAAGATCCAGGAAGTTTTACAATACCTTATGTATTGGTGAATTAGAATTTGCGAAGTGTTTATATGATCTGGGAGCTAGCATCAATCTTATGCCCTTGTCGATATTTAGGAAGTTAGGATTGGGAGAGGTCAAGCCCACATCAATGTTAATTTAGTTGGCTGATCAATCCATTAAAAAACTGTATGGAATAGTGGAAGACGTTCTGATGCAAGTGGATAATTCATTATTTCCATAGATTTTGTGGTTCTAGATTTTAAAGAAGATAAGAATTGCTCACTGATCTTAGGTTGACCATTTATGAGCACAAGAAAAACCATAATTGATGTTTATGAAAGGAAATTAACACTTCGAATAGGTAAAGATCAAGTTGAATTCAACATGAATAAGGCTTTAAAGAATTCAATAACAAGTAGTGCATGCATGAAAGTTGAAATTATGGATCAAAATGAGCATAAACAAGTTGAGAGTTACATAGCAGAAGTGCAGTCATTAAAAACGGAGGCTGACAATGAACACCAAATTCCTTAACCTAAAGAAGATGATGAGTTGGAGGAGGCAAACGTACTAGTGCATCAAGACAAATTAGTTCGAACCGAAGCACCAACACCATCATCTTCAGAGAAACCTCCGATATTAGAGCTTGAGCCTTTACCTACACACCTCAAGTATGCCTTTCTAGGTAAAGGTCAAATGCTACCAATAATAATTTCCAACCTATTGAGTGAAAAACAAGAATGTAAGGTGCTGGAAGTTGTTAAGAAGTTGATGAGAGCCATCGGATGGCAGATTGTTGACATTCGAGGAATAAGACCGAATGTCTACATGCACCAAATAAACTTAGAGGAAGGATGTAGAATGGTGTGAGAGCATTAACGAAGACTAAACCCTGACATGAAGGAGGTGGTCAAGAAGGAGATCATAAAACTCTTAAATGTAGGAATAATTTATCCTATCTCTGATAGTGAATCGGTACGCCTAATACAATGTGTACCTAAAAAGGGAGGAATGACGGTGATAGAGAGTGAAAGTGGAGAAGTAATTTCAACCAGAATAATTATAGGGTGGAGAGTATATATAGATTATCACAAACTCAACTTATTGACTAAGAAAGATCACTTTCCTTTCCCATTCATAGACTAGATGATATAAAGGGTAGCTAGTCATTCATTCTATTGCTTCTTAGATGGATATTTGGGCTATAATCAGATCTTCATCTACCCTGATGATCAAGAGAAAACCATATTCACTTGCCCCTACGGGACCTTCACATACAAACGGATGCCTTTCGTACTTTGCATCACTCTAGTAACATTTCAGAGGTGCATTATGTTAATCTTCACTAACGTGATAAAATACATAATGGAGGTGTTCATGGATAACTTTTCAGTCTTTGGAGATTCCTTTGACTCGTGTCTAACTAATTTGGATAAAGTTCTTTAAAGATGTGAAGAGTCACACTTGGTGCTAAATTGGGAGAAATGTCATTTCATGGTGCAAGAAGGGATAGTACTTGGACATAAGATCTCACATCAAGGATTTGAAGTTGACAGAGCGAAAACGAAGGTAATAGAAAAACTTCCACCACCAAGTAATGTAAAAGGGGTGCGAGGATTTTTAGGTCATGCAGGATTTTACCGACAATTCATCAACGACTTTTCGCAAATTGCACGACCTTTGACAAACCTCTTAGTTAAGGATGTGCCCTTCATGTTTAATGACAAGTGTATGTCTGCATTCAACACCTTAAAAGAGGCATTAATATCAACACCAATTTTATCACTGCTAGATTGGACACTTTCGTTTGAAGTTATGTGCGATGCAAGTGATCAGGCCATAGGTTGTGTTTTGGGCCAACGGAAGGATAAGAAGTTGCATGCAATTTATTATGCCAGCAAGAATTTTGCAGGATCGCAGCTGAATTATACTACCACAAAAAAGGAACTACTCGCAGTAGTGTATGCATATGATAAATTTTGACAATATCTTTTGGGATCAAAGGTAATTGTATTTACTAACCATGCAGCACTGAAATATCTTTTCAACAATAAAGATGCAAAAACTAGGCTAATTGGATGGGTGTTACTTTTGCAAGAATTTGATTTGGAGGTGAGAGATTAAAAAGGAGCAAAAAATGTGGTAGCTGACCATTTATCAAGACTTGAAGGGGGGGAATGAAGCCAAGCAATGATATTAACGAGAATTTCCCCGACGAAACTATAATGTTACTTGAGAGTTTGACTATACTGTGGTTTGCAAATATCGCCAATTATGTGGCCAGTAGTAAACTTCCATCATATCTCTCTTACCAACAAATGGAAGAAGTTCTTGGGTGATTGTAACTGTTATATATAGGATAAACCAACCCTATATAGAGCATGTGCGGACGGGTTAATTCGACGTTATGTTTTGAATGAGGAAATGTTAGACAACCTTAAACAATGTCATGAAGGGCAGTATATTGGGTGTTATGGAGCCAACAAAACGACGGCTCAGATACTAGAGAGTGGATTTTACTAACTGCAGTTATTTAAGGATGCACATACCTACGTAGCATAATGCAATCGATGCCAGAGGATAGGTAGCTTCTCCAAGTGGGATGAAATGCCTTTATCCAACATTCAAGAGGTAGAGGTCTTCGATGTTTGGGGTATTGATTTAATAGGTCCATTCCCATCTTCAATAGGGAACTTGTATATTTTAGTAGGGTTTGATTATGTTTCCCGTTGGGCCAAAGCAATAGCATCTCCAACCAATGATGGCAAGGTAGTACAGAAGTTCATTAAACGACTGTTTAACCGGTTTAGAGTGCCACGTACAATTATAAGTGATGGAGGTTCACTTTTTTGCAACAGATCTTTTGATGCACTCTTAAAAAGATATGGAGTGCACCACCTTGATACCACACCATACCATTCGTAAACCAGTGGCTAAGTGGAAGTTGTTAACCATGAGTTGAAACGAATTCTGAAAAAGACAATGAACAACTCTCGTAAGGATTGGGCAGTAAAGCTAGATGATGCCTTATAAGCCTATAGGATAGCTTTTAAAACACCCATTGGAACAACTCCATATAGACTTATGTATGGGAAAGCTTGTCATTTTCCAGTCGAATTAGAATATAGAGCATATTGGGCGATTAAAGCATTAAATTTCAACTGGAAGTGAGCCGACGAAAAGAAAGTTCTCCAACTGGCAAACTTGAAGAGTTTCATTTTAATGGTTATGAGAACACCAAACTCTACAAGGAAAAGGTTAAGAAATGGCACGATGCTCATCTCAAGCAAAAGGAATTCAAAGTAGGAGACACTGTTCTACTATATAACTCTCGGTTGAGGCTATTTCTAGGGAAGTTGAAGTATAGATGGAGTAGGCCATTTACAGTTATTCAAGTTTTTGATCATGGAGCTCTCAAATTGGAAAATGCTAACAAGGAGACTTTTAAGGTTAATGGGCATTGGTGTAACTATATTTTGGAGGAGTAATTCCTAAAGATAAAAAAGTGATGTCCTTATCTCTGAATAATTGAAAATGCCTTCTTGGACGAATGTCAAGCTAAGGACCATAAACCAGCAAAATTTAGATTTTGTTTGAAAAAAGTTAGGGATAGTTAGGTTTATTTTTAATAAAACGAGAGCGATGCATGTGAACTGTCAGTCCGACACCAAGACCACCTCAATCTCCTTAGGATTTATACCTAACCCATTTTTTTCCTTTCCAAATTAGTCGTCAATTCTATTTTGTTTTTCTGTCTATTTTTATTTGTTTTCTGTCACATCAATTTCTATTTTGTCTTTACTTACCTTATATTTATGTGTGCTTCCTTATTACATTAAGGACAATGTGTTGTTCAAGTATAGGGAAGGATTGTGTGTTTTGCTTTTGAATATGATTTTGCCTACTATATGATAGTTATTAGGTTACATTGTGTGAAGTGTGTTAATGTGTCAATGGCATAGATTAAGTGAAATTCATTTAATTTTGGGCATAGTCTATTAGGTTGTGAATGATCATTAGACTGCGAAATTAGTGAATTAAGGGGCCTTTGGGATAAATATACAACTTAATTAGGACTTAGAGTAAATTTACCACCCTCTAGATTGTCACATTCATGCATAATTTGAGGTCTTTTAACTTAAGTAGCTTAACTATTATTTTTCATGAAAATGAATAACTAAATTCCACAAGGTAGGCAATAAAAAATTGTTTTGTTAATAAATTACTATTCCACTGATCTTTAGGTTATGAATAGAGCTAGTGGCTAGTTGAAAACGTGATAATAGCTTAGTAACTAGATTGACACGCATCACAAATGTGTGCCTTCGCGTAAAAAGACTATAATGACGTTTCAACCAAGCTGTTTAGTAAAATGACTTAGTTGAGTAACCAGATTCATCATAAGTGTTTGCCTCCGAGTAAAAGACTAAGTCCGGATTTAAATAAATAAATGAAAAAAGTGTATGTTTTCTTAATAAAAACCTACCGGACTTGTAATAAGCTTGAATTTTCATGAAAATGTACTTAGGACTAGTTACAAAGTCTAAAGGACCAAAAAATTATTAATGTGCATGTACAATTGAAAAAGGTAACTAAGTTAACACTTAGGTCTCGATTAAGATATATATTTAGTTCAAAGCCCTTAGACATATATTTTGCATGTTAATGATTTGACATAACTGAATGATTGTGTTCAAAATTAAATTCATTTTGTGAAGATCAAAGCAATTGCATTATTATTTCATTGCGTGTTTTATGATTATTGTGTGTTGTTGTTTTGTTTACTTGAGGACAAGCAAACATTTAAGTGTGGGGATGTTGATAGTTGTCAATTGCGTGGTGTTTTAGGGTTTAATTTGCTATGTATTTAGTAGGAATTTGAGTTTGAGTATGCATTTAGGTTTAATTATGTTATTTTTAGTGTTTTAGTGTTTTTACGGGTTAGAATAAGTCTTTAAGCTTAAATGTTATATTTTTGAGGTACTGTGATGCGTTTGTTAGTATTTCAGGGTAAACAGTGAAGAACGGAGAAGATTCAAAGAGTTTTGGGCCAAAGACATAGCTCATGACCGTGGCACAGCAGGCCAAGATCGTGACAAAAAAGAAAGAGCCAGTAGTAGCTAGTGCATGATCGTGACAGAAAGCCTCCAAGTCAGGTCACAATTATGCACATTGGGCCATTATCTTGGCCTGCATCGGGTTGACAGAAAAACTCAAGTTTTGCAAGATTTTTTATACTGTTTCGACCTCGGCTTTGACCTAAAGCCTCAAAATTGTAAATTGAACATTATAAGTCAAAGGTAGGAGTTTTTAAAGAGCCGAAAGAGTCGTACAAGAGAGCTTTGATTCAGCTAATTTCGAGAGAAAACCTAGAGAGAAATCAAGAGATTGAGGAAGGAGACAAAGAGAAACACGAAAAAGAGCTTGACATGATGTACATCTTAAAACAAGTGGTTTCCCACTGTCTCCGCCTCCCCGACTCCGTTCTCGACATATTTTCCATTTATTTCAGTTTTATTCATGTATGGGACTGAAATAGGTGTTCAGAATCGTTTCTGTTGAATGTTGGGTTTATGTTTATGCTTACCTTTGGATCTTGATTTTTTAGATTAATAAAAGTCAATTGATTGTGTTTTTATTGATTTAATTGTGATTTCAATTTAGCTCTTAATGATTTGGTAATAAACTGAGAGGGTGAGTCAGGTAAAGATAATCAATTTGTGCTAACGAGAGTTAGGTGAATTGATAGGTTAAGAATTAAATCAAACCGATAGAATTGTGTAACGAGAGATAGAGCATAGGTTCCCTGTAGGTTAATAGACAAATTAGAACTGATTTAGGTTTTGGGTTAGTTGCGAATCAAGAGATCGTAATTCCATAATTTAAATTAAGGATCATCAATTCGGGTTAAGAATTATAACTCGAAAGAGAGTAATTCACCCTAGGACTGTCTAGACCCGTTGACTCAGTGATTGCATAATTGGTTAGGTTTCTATTAATTTCGAATTAAAATCCCCTTTCTCTCACTTGGTGATTTCTAGGTTAATTTCGGATTAGGTTGTGTGATTGCTATTTTGTTTACACTTCGGCACTTTAATTTCTCGTAAATTATTGTTGATTGATCTAATTTCTGCATTAGTTATTTGTTTAGAATTATTATAGTTTAGGACGACCTTAGATTTTAGGATTATATTAGGCTTCCTTATGGGATTGACATCTTAGGTACTACGCGAACGACCTGTGTGCTTATGAAATTTACCAAGGTTATAAATAGTAAAACATAGCATGTGTAACCTTGCGAACAGAGAGAATAAAGAGAGTATTTGGTTAAATGGATTATATGCCTGATGAGAGATTTGATTACGCAGTCTCTTTACTTAAAGATCCAGCCTATCAATGGTGGAAGATAGTTTTAGGTAGTTCTGCCCGACCTTGCAATCGAATATAGGGGGACTTCTTGAAGGTCTTTAAGTATAATTATGTGCCAAAGATTTATTTAGATAGAAAGATGAAGGAATTCTTAGACTTGAAATAGGGAAATCTCACTGTAGCTAAGGATGAGGTGCGGTTAATGAACTATCGGGGTATGTTATTGCTCTGATTTTGACTGAGGAAGATAAATATAGGCAGTTTGAGGATTGATTGAATATGGAGATCAAGACGAGGTTCGCTATTACCAGATTGAATAGTTTTACTGAGCTGAGAGCTGCTTTAATACGGATTGAGCTGTTATTGAAAGATGAGCAAGGAAAGTATAGACAGGATTTTAGGATTAAGATGTATGGTGAGTCTCAAACTGATTTTGGCAGGAAATTTAGTAAACACCAAAATAGATCATCATGATCACAATCGACATCTAGGCAGTCAGGGTTTAAAACTAGAGGCTGTTTTGTTTATTTTGATAGTGGTGGAGGTCAGGCGTCTAAAGAACAGACATATGGCAAGTAAACATAATAGATTTCTATTTGTGAACATTATGGATAAGACATGGTGGGGTACGTTAGAAGGCATCAGAAGCTTGTTTGCCTTGTGGCTCTTTCGAGCATCAGATTAGAGACTGTCCAGTAACTTTAGGAGCATAGTTTGGAGTGAGAGGAGGATCAGTGATAGAAATGGCTGTCCAATAAAGTAGATCTCATAGAGCAGGATAGAGAGGCAGAGGTAGGAGTAAAACTAATTCAGTAGGTCCTAGTGTTAGGGCTGAGGAACAGAGTAACCAACCTCAATCCCAGACCAGGATATTTGGTATTATGAGAAAAGAGGCACAACATTCTCCAGATGTTATTGTAGGTGTGTTACATGTAACATCCCATTACCTATGGGAAGGTTAGAATGGTAAATAGGAGTGTTCAGTGAGAGGCCAGAGATGCATTTTTATGTTCATGCATAATATAACCTGCTCATGCAAGTAAATAGTGAACTTTTCTGCACATGAATTTAAGTGTACATGCATTCATGAATAATTTTGGGTATAATTAGATTGAATTGTGAATTTTTGAGAATTTTGAATGTTTCTGCATTAAAAATATTATTGGTTAGTAGAATTGTGAGATTTATGAATTTTGGTGAACTTAGGATTTATTTTGTAATTTATAAAAT
>JANQAP020503537.1:0-15103 GCA_026874005.2 Erythroxylum coriaceum | reverse complement strand
ACCCAAAATACCCTTATGCATTCTTAATTCTTCAATTTAACTCTTCCAATTTCCATCAATACATGAGATAAGTCCTCTTAAACTTGACTTAATAATTAAACTTCAAATAAAAAAATGATTTAACCATAAGATCACCAAATTCATTCAATTCATGCTTACTAAAAAGATTCGAGGTCCAACAAGAAACTCTCTAGTCATTTTTTATTCAACAATAATAATAAGCAACTACCATTATAATAATAAGCAATCCTTTTATAGACTAAACCCTAAAGTTAGAATCATAAAAGAAAATAGCAACCTAAATGTAATCTAATTAAAACAAATAACTTAGAAATACTAATAATCCTTATCTAAACATAAATATGGAATTTAAAACAAACTAAAGCATATAATTAAAGAGTCCTAGAAGAAATTGAAATCCTGAAATAACAAATTGTAGCTATTTAAAATACAATTCTGACACATATCTTAGAGATACCTAACACTAATTTTTTAGAGCTTTTAGAATATGAATCAAACATGAGTCTAGTAGGTTACATATGAAATTCTAACATTGATTTTATTTTGAAACTCTAGAATGCAAAACCGAGTAAAAGACTAATGCTAGTTTCCTTTGAGGTGGGTCCTAATTACGTTCTATAACCCCAGTCATTACAAGAAATATGTCCATATGTTTTAGAATTTGCAGCCAAAAGTAAGTATATTGCTACGAATTTTCTAAATGGTAGCCTAATGAAGTAGTACCTCAAAAAAATATTTTGTAAGCTTTCTCGAAGACTATTGGCTATGTTAATTTTATCTACAAATTATTTTTGTAGCCAAAATAATGTTGTTGACTAGATTATATGTATCTTTTATAGGTAAATATTATTTGCTAAATTTGTTTTAACTATGAATTTTTTTAGTAGCCAAAATATAAAGAACCCATCCCAGAGTTCCCCTTTTAGAACTCGAGTGGAGCCCTAATGGTGACCCCACGATAGCCCTCTAATTAATATATGACTCGACCAAAGGGTTCTTGCAAAGCCAAATCGTTTAACTACTTAAAACCTTATATACTTTAATAACTAAAAGCACGGAAAATAGTGGGAAATTTTTTCTATCATTTTGCTGAAAATTTTGGCAGAACAACGACTGCATTTTGATTTTTCCCAAAATTTTCAAAAACCTGCATAACTCATTTTAAAACACTTCTAATATTTCATATACCATCTCAAATTTTGAAGTGGGACCTCAGGTCCACATCACAAGTAATCACAAACATAAAATTCTCAACATTTTAAAAACATCATTGAGGATCAAAGCCCTCCTAATTCATTAAAAAAAAGATTTACAATCCCAAAGATGTTTACAAGATCAAACTTTTAAACCTTTTCCAAAAATACTTTACAACATACATACAAGCAACTAAGCCAATTTCAAGTAAACACATACATAAGAAAGATAAGACAAATATAGCAGCACCTAACGATGTAACTAATCCTATTGCGAAGTCCCAATTACTACAACACCTGTACACATACTTGGGGTGATTTGTTTGAAAACATAAAAAAGGGTGAACTAAACGAGCTGATCGAGTTCTTTCGATGTGTGTAAGTTTTAATTGATTAACCTCGATAATCCGCAAGCACACGGGTCATTCGCACAGTACCTAAGTTGTCGATCCCACGAGGAGGGATAATCTAATCCTAAATATAAGGCCAAAACAAGTCTTAGAAATTCAAAATGTAACAAAACTAAAACAAGAATTCAATTCATTCAATCAAATCAATTCAAGAATAAATCATGAAAATATTAACAATTTAGTAGTTGCAACACACACTCAAGAATTAACCTAAGGAATTACCAATTGAGAGAGAGAATTTTATCTATCTTTAACGCTAACCTAATCGATTATGAATTACTGGATTATTGATTTTAGATGATCCTAGAGTTGATTACTCTCTCTCGAGTTATAACCATTAACCCTAATCTATAAACCCTAATCAGATTATGGAAGTTGCAATTTTTCAATTAATAACCTATCCAAAACCTTAATTAGATCTGAAGTTGTTTAATAAACTATTGGAAACCTATGTAAGATCTCTCTTCGCACAATTTATCGATTTGATTTAATTTTTGTTCTATTAAATCACCTAACTCTCGTTAGCCCAATTTAATTATTTTTCACTCGATTCACCCTCTCAGTTTATTATCGAATTATGCACGTCCAGAATTAAATCATAATAAAACCAAATAACATATAAGGAATCAAATTTCATTAAATCAAAGATAAAACCCCAAAGGTGAGTTTAGAACATCATCAACATCCAAAAATCCTATCATAAACTATTATTCCAATCTATACAATAATAAAACTAAAAATAGCAGGAGATATAAAATTGAACGAACGACAGGAGGTAATAACATCGAGAAACTCCTGATCTAGGAAGTATGTTGAGTCAACTTCTTCTCCTCTTCTCTCTTCCTAATTCTCTTTCTCTATATATCGATAATTATCTCTAGGGTTTCTCTAAAAGTAGCTGATGCAAAGGACCCGCCTGCCTCTTATCATATTCTTTAAATACCTGTTGTGTTTTGAGTAGCTCTAGTATTTTTTGGGGGTTTAAAAGATCCGAAAATCCCTCGAAACTTTGAGTTTTTTAGTTTCCTAGGATTCTGTCACGATCATGGCATATGGGCCACGATCGTGGGACAACTTTAGTGTTTTTGTCTCATGGCCTATTGTGCCATGATCATAGGTCGTTATTTCGGCCTGCCTGTCTCCAAAACTTCTCCATTCTTCAATGTTGACCCTGAAACATTAACAAATACATCAAGGTACCTAAAAAACATAATAATTAAAATCAAAAATTGTACCAACCCATACAAAACTTAAAACATAAATAATTAACAAACTAACACAATTCTAATCTAAAAGCATACTAAATGATTAAATTAACAATTAAATACATATCAAACTAAGCCCTAAAACATAATGCAATGCACTTATCATGAGCCCAGTGAGTGTAATCAGTTTACTAAAAGTTAACTTTTTATAACAGCATAACTGAAATATTCTCATATAATCATAAAGCTCATGGTAAAATAATTGTCATAGCAATTCACTCATGCATCATAAAATATGGTAATCTAATAACATGTCGTAAAATATAACTTTATTTTTCTAAAATTACTATTTTGAAATGCATTTTTTAAATTAAACTTATAATATAAGAATTTCCATTTTCCTTTTTCCTTTTTCCTTTTTCTTTAATCAATAAAAAATGGTGACAATAAGTTTTCTAAAAATTTTTATACTGCAGATAAGTCAACCACTAGAATTGGTACCATACGGTACCTCTTAAATTACTTTTAAAAATAAATAATGACGGCATTATTATTTATTGTCATGAATGTCTTACACGATATAGCTCACCACAACCTTTTTTACACTATGGTACCCTTAGGCATAAGGTTATGAAACTAGTTCTGCATCGTTTACCAATGACTGGTTAACTACTAGTTATAAAGCTGGTTTTGCAAAGCTTACTCATAATAGGTTAACCACTATAGACCAATAGTTACGAAGCTGGTTCTACATCGCTTATTTGTAGCAAGTTACGGAGTTGGTTCTACATTGCTTACCCGTAATAGGTTAATCGCCATAAATATACCGGTATAATAACATATATAAAACTTAGCGGTGTACCATAGGCAAAAGCAACTCTTTCAATTATGACTCATCTTATTTTCTAAATCAAGTATGGGAGGATTCATAATAAATCATTCAATGTAACTCCCAATCATATAAAATTTAACTTTCAAATTAAAACTCATATATTGCCAAAGGATACACTTATGCTAGCAATATTCACTTGTAAATTATCATTTGTACAAAACTTAGCATAAATATTCATTTCATGATCAAATCAAAACCATTTGCATAAACTCAATTTAAAGTGCACTTACAACTTGCTAGTCTCCATAAATGGAAACCATTTCCATAAAGTCAATTTAAAGAAGACTCACACGTCATTAATTCTTTTGCAAAGAATTTAGTCATATAAAACAATGAAAATACACTCACTGTTTTGTGAACTTATCTCTAAGCACACTCACATGTTATATGCCTCTCCTTTACCTACATAAAGCGCATTTCACTTAGGCATTTATTTCTAAATTAGGAAATAAGGCATTCAAACTATATATTTGGTTTAATTGAATGCGAGAATTGTATCTATCGTGTAATGCTTACGCTAATTGTATTTCTTCTTACTTCTGTAAGCTAACCTATTAGTCTCTGTTTCCAAATATAACTTCAAAAGTCAATTAAATATCATATTTTACCCATTCTAACTTAGTAATTTATTCAAAACACAATCGCACCTAATTTAATTCACCATATCATGGTCATGCATGATGAGTCACAGTTATGACCTATGTCCAGAATCCATACCTCCACTTGTTCCTTACTTTTCAAATAGCAATCTTTCAAATTAGGCTTTGCGTCTTCTAAGCATTTGTTCCCCTAAGTATCTAGTTTCCACATCATCAAAAATCATGCCATTTCAACTTCTAAATCATGAAAAATGTACCAAATATCACAATCTATATCAACATAGGGCAATATCAGGTTAACATTTTCAATCTAAAACTTAGATGTCATTAATCCAGAATTAGGGCTACGTCTTCTCTAAAGACTTTTAATACTATGTCTTAGGTTTTAGGTCCAATTAGAATCACCCAATTTGGAGGTCTGTAGCCCGAGTTATGGTTAAAACAATAGGAATGGTTCAAGTGATTTGAGAATCAAAGACAAAATTTCACTAAACATAACTCTTTCGCTTGTCATATTCAACACTTAAATACTTCCAAACTTATTATCTACTCTATAGAAAGTCAAAAATCATCATTTATCTTACATGAATCTATCCCACTCAAAAGCCTCAAAACTAGAAATTTAGGTTAGAAAACTTACCACTTTCTGTCAATCTTTTGGACGATTGAAGAACACTTAGTCTTGATCAAGCTCTCTTCAATTCACGCTCCAAAACCCATCAAAAATCTGCACCCTCTTTCTTCTCTCCTTGTATGAAACTTCACTCTTTCTTCTCTTCTTTTTCTTCTTTTGTTTCACTCCCACGTATATGTTGAAAGAAGGAAGCAATTGATCTTACTTTACTCCTTTAATATCCTTTAGTGCATTACATATGGCGTCTTCTAATTGGCCATTTTATTAATGACTCATCACCATTCAATTAATAAGAACACTTCTAATTGGTCATTAGGTGTTACTCACTAATCCACTTACACCATTTTATACAAAAAAAAACGAAATTAACCTTTAATGACATGTAAAAAGACCAAATTGTCCTTTATTGAATTTAATTCATCAACTGACCGAATTAAATTCTAAAAACATTCCATAACCGTCTTATTTTCAAATTGACCATGAAATACTCTAATTAGGGTCAATTCTTATTGATTGGATGCTTAAAAATTTTCAAATGGGTTTAAAATAATCAATATTCGTTATTTTCAAAAAGAGCATTTTAGTCCAATAATTTTGTATTATCCAAATTCTATTCAAACAACCTCCGTTTTGACCTGTTTCAGTTCCTAGGAACTCTAATCCTAATTTCGAAGCTTTTCATATCATATAACTTTTCTGTTGCCTAGAAGAATTTTTTATTTGAACATGTAAATTATTTAATGTCACCAAAATCATCCAGATTTCATTCAAAAGTGTCACCTAAATCTCCAAAGCATATTTCGGGGCTCTTTAAAGCTCATTCGGACTCATTTCGTAGCTTTTCGGAGTTTTTAGAAATTTTTAGAAAAACTTTCGGTTGAGTCCAGAACTATTTCTAGTTTATCCGTGATGTCTGTTATAACCTTAATAATACATTTAAATGCTTAACTTACTGTAGTATACCAGAAATAGACCATACTCTATAAAATGTAGGTACAACACAGTACACAGTATAATAATCAAACTAGGATATTACAAAAATAGTTTTGGTGAATATTTCTATGTTTTTTTAATAGCCAAAACTATTATCTACTTTTTCACAAACAAGATGAATTTTACAAGTGATAAAATACTCTCTATGTGGCTTATTACAAGAACAACAACAATCTTCATAAGTCTCCCTCATTCTCTGTCTTCATCCATTTGTTTGTTCCTTGATTGAAAATCATACATTTCACCCTAATGCTAATATATTAGAGCTTTACAAGAATGAAGCCCTCTCTTATAAGAAGGTCCATTTCTCAACTTCCGAATAGATCAATGACAGATCTGAAAATGTTTATTTTAGGATTGTGGATTTCATTTGCAGTTTTTGGCAAGAACCATCTTTTTCAGTTTTTAAGGTTTCAAAACCTTTAATTTATCTAATCTTCTCTCTATCTCTGTGGTACTATATTGCAATTATTGGTAATACAAGTTTACGGCAACTCTGCACACGAAATTCTCTGTTCCTAACACTACAAGAAAAACTTCATTTTCTGACAGACATTACTAACGAGAAACATTAACATTCCGTCGGTAAGTAATATTAGCAACGAACATTACCGACAGACAAAGGCATCGTAGAAATGGCCGTAGCTAATAATTACCAACGGAAGGGCATGTTCTGTTGGAAAATGTACCGACAGACAACTAATGAATCGTTGGTAAATTTACAGACAGAAACTAATGTCCCGTTGGTAAATTTACTGACGGACTCTTGACCGTCGATATATGTACCAACGAAACATACTCTTCTGTCGGTAAATTTACCAATGGTTTATGCTTTTCCATCAGTAAGATTGTTCAAACATTACCAGCGATTATGTTTTTTCCATCAGTGAGTTTACAGATAAAATTGGATATTCTGTCTGTGATTACTGACGCCCTACGGTTGGTTATTCTGTCTGTGATTACTGGCAGATTATGGTTGGTTATTTCGTCGGTGATTACCGACAGATTAGGGTTAGTTATTCGGTCAGTAAACATCTGTCGATAAGTTTGTTCAAACATTACCGACGGTGAATCTTTTTCCGTTGGTGAGTTTACAGATGAAAGTGGTTATTCCGTCTGTGATTGCCAATGATTAGTCTTCTTCTGTCGCTAATGGTTTTAATTTTACCGACGGATCCACCTATGTCCGTCGGTAAATAAATCAAAAAAAATTTTAATAATATACCATCAATACTAAATTTTATTTGATGATGTTATAATTAATGCATAATTTAAACAGCTATTAATGTAATAGTATACATTTAATTTTTTAAACATAAATTTGATTGATGATATAAAGTAGAAAATATCTTAATTGATAATAAAAACATTAAATTGTACATAATAAGTTTTTGTAATTCAAATAAACTGACCAAAAGTACACTATTAATTTAGAGATGGTGGATGCTCTGATTGGTGCAATGAGGTGCTACCCCTACCCTTCAACTCATCCACCCCATTACGGAGTTGAACTATATACTGCATCGACTGTTACAATTGATCCATCTACTGTTGCAACTGAGTTGCCAATGTCTACGCTGTGCTTTGAAGTTCTTGGACTTCATTGGTTATGGACTGCCTACTAGATGCTGTTGTACTGGATGTGGAGGATTGTGAATAACATTTATTCGCAAATGAACCTAAGCCGAATATCCTTCCCCGACGGTCCCTACCACCCCCTGCATTAGGATAGGTTTGAGTCTCGTCAACATCTTCAGACTATTGAGAATGTCGTTGAATGCTTTCTTGTATTTGGTCCTATCATAAGGCAATGTTTATATTAGTAAGTGATAATTATTAAGCATTAATATTAAACCATAAATTTCACATACATTGAGTTCTCTACAACAGTTGTTGACAAATGTCACACCGTCATGCTTCTTAGTGTGAGTGTGTAAAAAAAGCTGACAGGGTGTAGGCCTCATGCCCATAGACTTTTCCTGCATGAGAATAAAATGTTATAAGTGAATTAGAATTTATAAAATTTCGGCAGAGTTTTGTCTATTTTTATGATATATATCCCTTGTTGAAAAAGAAAAAAACTCAAAAACATAGTCATATATGGCACTAGACATTTATAACATTATCATTCTTAACAAGAAACACATATTTTCATTCTAAAATTCACACATAAAATTCAATTGAAATATGCAAAGTAAGGAAATTAGAATATAAATGTTAAGTGTAGATACTTACAAGTCTCTCTGCATGCTCTTGGTGGGTAATAGATCCTCCCGTATGTACAGGAAGACTCTCTCCCCCCAGTCATCCATGTCTATTGCTCAAATTACGCTCTGAAATGGACATTGCCTCAGGTGATGTCCAATACTGCTACCAACGACTCCATATTTGTTCAGAAATGTAAGGCGATCATACACCGGCCCTGTGTATCATAGCAACAAAGTCACGATAACATGTACGTGCTCGTTTCTCCCATACTCTATAAATGATCAAGTCAAATTGAGAATCCTAAAAAATTTCTTTCTGAAATAAAAGGAAAAACATTCGATTAATACTTATGATGTAATAATATTTATCTAATTAATGTATAAAACTATTAATTAAATAAGAAAATAATAATTTTTGTTGTACCTCAAACTCCTGATAGTAAAATTCCTTTATTGCCTGAAAGATATTCTTCCATACATAACCGTCAATATCAATCTTCTCCTTGAATTTTGATGCCATGTTTCTTAAGCACAATCTAGATGGAATAAACCTAATATAAAAACAAATAATTTTATACCATTTTGAAAATTGAAACCTATAACTTAATTATAAACATATAGTGTCATATATTTTCACTTATATATTATTGACAATTGTAACGTAAGTTCTTCCATCAGGTCCTTCAGCTTCAGGCTGGTGGCCGCCTCCTTCATCATTATTATTTACTCCTGATATCTCTGTCAGTATAGGGGTAGTAAATGATGTAGGGGTGGTGGATGATGTAGCAGCATCTACAAAAGGTGAGGCCTCATTTGCAAGTGTAGTAGCTGGAGGCAGAGGAGGTGATTCAGTTCTAGCTGCTACATCATGAGATGCTTCACTTGTACAGTAAGTACCTCCGAATTGTGGTCTGAATCTTGGTCGCATCAATTCATGTCTTCTCTTTAATTGAATATTTCAACCTAAAATTAACATTTGATTGATTTTGATAGAAATATTACAAATTTAATTCAAAAAGGACATAAGAAATCTTTTAGCTTCCTGCTCTCAATCGACTCAAAAGCTAGTTAAGTTCTTTAAGCTCCTGCAACTAACAGGTCTTAGATTTGTATGACAAGACCAGTACCATATTTTTAGATTTTGAAACTCCCCACTGGTTTCATAAAAGTTTACTAGTTCAAGAATTTCGGTTAAAATTCATTGATTAGAGATTCTGCAAAGAAAGGATAGGAAAGTAAAACTATGAACCCAAAATATATATATGCTTCAAACACCTATTGTGGTATGAACTTCAACTTAAATCCACTCTCAGATGTGATTTTTTTCCTTTAGCTTTCTTTAATTGGTAGTAACTGCATGTTTTCTAGTAATCTAACCGAGTTAATGAACAAATAGAAACTTTGAACAGAGATGGATTAAATCAAAACATAATCAAGTTTTTGATGCTACTTATGTATAATCTTCTCTTGAAGTTTAATTTATCAAGTTAATATATTTCATTCATCTAGCGAACAAAAAATGATAGCTAATTATGAGATTTAAGCATAGTAGTGCACGTAAGCATTACTCAGACATTTTAGTTTGAATGTCATCGAACCTTGGTATTAACGAAGAACATAAAAACTCATCAATGATTATAAGAATATTTTAATCAACAACATAAAATCAAGACGTCCTTTGTATTCACACAAAATCCAAAGGTATTATAATCGTATTATTAAAGCAATACATATGGTAAATATTAGTTAGATGACTAACCTAAATGGATGGACAACTTCATACTACAACGAAGAAAGATGAGCGACGCTCTTCAACACAATATAGGGCCTATAAAAAAGAATATGAAATATTTAATATAATACACTTGTGCTAATACAACATCATAAACTAATGTGGTCTATCATGCTATAGGAGAAAGATTATGAACAAACTTTCATCGGCCTATTTAATCCTTTTACTAGAATAATATTGAAGGAGACATTTGCAAAAACACATTTAAAGTACTACTGTTGGAGGCTTATAGTATGATGATAAAGTAACTATACATGTAATTAAGTGATGCCTTCTAGTTTACTTTGACATGCATCACAAAAGATAGGTACTATTGTGGAACGAATATTCAACATACCATGCTTTAGTATTTTTAAAATTGTAAGCATCATAATTTATAGATATTTTTGTTTTAGGTATGGTTAGTCTATCAATCTTTCCAATATAAAAAAGTCTAGCAAAATATTAGAGTTGAAAGGTCTCATAAGATATGAACAACTCAAAATATCATACCTCAAAGTTCTCATAACACTAAATTAACTAAGCACCACGAACAGAGTAAAAGGATCACATAATCACAATCCAATATACATGTTATACAACTTTTATCCAGAGACATTAAACCACTTATTCTTCAAATGCAACTATACACTAATCATTTGATTGAAAATTTAGCAATTGTCTCACCAATATTATTAAGAGATTACCTGCTCTGTAAGAGGTATGAGGATTCTTCTAGAATTAATAGATCCACGGAAATAGATCCCTCTTATCAAAAAAAAGAATCCCTGTATTTAATCAAAACCTAGATTATCACAAGTTGTAAATGACAGTTATCTACACATTTAAGATAGCAACACTAGAACCAAGTTTGCTTGTTATACATTCCCTACAAACTAATATTGTTCATTCCTTATAACAAAATTAATAGCTAAAATAATTAAGCTTGAATGTTGTAGAATTATTTCCACAATAAGGTGAGATTCATTGAATGTGAAAATTTTGAGGCACGTGAACTTATACATATGTTGATGATAGGTTGCATTTCATGCTTGGTTTTTAGGATAGTTTGCATTCATTTTCCATGTGTTTGTTTATTATTTGTGTGTTTTTGTGTGCTTTTGTGTTTGTTATGTGTATAGGAGATCAAACTGGGGATTGGAGTCGTAATGCAGGAGATTTGGGCTGTTTTGGAGCAGCTACGTGGTGAAAACAGACACGACATGACCATGTCGTATTGGACAGTTGATGTGTAGCGCAGAACATATTGAAGGCAGATATGACATAACCATGTCATATCGGGCAAGAACTGGGCAGAATTTATGAACAAATTTTTAAGCCCAATTGCCATCTATTTTGGGCTGGATCTTTGTTGGAGACGCAGAATACAAGCTGGGAAGTCAGAATGAAGAGTCCTACTTAAAGATTAATTAGGAAATCTCTCCTAATTTTGGCTAGGTTATGAATTGAAGAGGATATAAATACCTTTTAGCAGAAGAAGATCAGAAATCTCTTCCTTCTCCTGTTTTTAGGATTCAGCCGTCAGCCACCATTGTTATTACAGTCTTTATTTTATTTTGCTATGAAGACAAGATGAACTCTATGGTATCTTGTGTTCTCATGTTAGCTATGAACAACTAAACCTTTTTCTAGTCAGGGTGTATGGATATTCAACCATGGATAAATTGTGAGACTATGTTTTTATTTGTTTATGCAATTCAAGTATTTACTTAATTTTCGTGCTTGAACTAGATTTATTATTGCTAAGTTTATTATGCAATGTCACGAGTTGTATGATTGATTAAGTGATAAATTGCTTAATAGGATAGTATTGTCATGGATATTATTCTATCAAAGTAGCAAATTGGTTTTATCTTACGAACGATGTATATTGGTGGTAAAATTGATGGAATTAAATAATCTGGCTTAATAAATTACGACGTTTCTGAATTTATTAGTTAGGACAAGTGTCTTTTTCATTCTTAATGCAACTAGAGATTGATCTTGTTAGGGCATTTCCCGAGGGTTATCTTTAGATTAGGGAAGTAACTTGTCAGGGCATTTCTTAGAGTTACCGACAAAGTAAGAAAAGATTGGTTAATGAGTGCGTCACCTTTGGCTATAACTTTGTCTATCTGAATAGTCTAATTTATCTTACGATGTCTATGATTAAATTTCCAGGTTGAATTGAAGAGTATCTTGGCTAGGTCTTCACTCATTGCGTTTTAATCTCGTTTTATTTTGTTATTTTCTGTCCAGTCCTGTTTTGTGCCAATATAACATACTCATGTCGTATCTGTCACTATAGCCCTCCTTTAATTTTCTGCATTGCTTTTATTTTATTTACATCTCTTGCAATATCAATTCTTTAATCTGTTATTTTCTGAGCATATGAGTAACTCTATATTAATTCCCTACAGATTCCACCCGATTCACCACTAGCTACCTAGTTTTTGGAGAATTGGAAATACATTTTTATTTTTGGTAGTTTGGCAACCTACGAAATTTTGGCACTGTTGCCAGGGAATTGTGTGTAAAGAGTTATTTAATTGTGTTTCTAACTTCTTTTCTAGCGTTTTGTATGCAGCCTTCCTCTTCTGCAGGTGAACTTCTGTTTGATCCTGAGATAGAGAAAACTGCTAAAAGGCTAAGGAAGGAAGCTAGACTGCATAGGCAACAACCCACCACAATTCTTATGCAACCACCAGAACAAGAACAGATCACTCTATCTTCATCTGGGTCAGATTCTGATTCAGAACTAGACATGGCAGAGGCACATCCTGAGACATTGTGAGAGATGCTCGCACCACCTGTGAACACCCAACCCCTATGCATTCAGTATCTGACTGGGGATGATGGGTTTGAGTTAAAGCCTGCACTTATTCAATTGCTACTGAAATTCCATAGGTTATAGACTGAAGACCCAAATCGACATTTGAAGGAATTTCACATGATCTGTACTAGGTTTAAACCACGAGGAGTTACATAAAATCAGATTAAGCTTCGTGCATTTCCATTTTCTCTTGAGGGTGCTACGAAAGAATGGTTATTTTATCTGCCTTCTGGTTCAGTTAATACGTGGGTTGACATGACAAAATTAATTTTAGAGAGATTTTTCCCTGCATCTAGATCTGTGAATTTAAGGAAGGAAACCTGTAGTGTGAAGCAGCATGATTCTAAATCTTTGTATAAGTATTGGGAAAGATTTAAAAAGATGTGTGCGAGTTGCCCATAGTATGGTATTACTGAACAACTCCTTATTCAGTATTTTTATGAGGGGTTGATAAAAGATGAGAGAAGAGTCATTGATGCTACGAGTGGAGGGGCGTTAGTGAACAAAACCCCTTAAGCTACGCTAGAGTTGATATCAGCCATGGCTACAAATTCGCAGCAGTTTAACACGCACACTAACACTACCACGCGAGGAGTGCATGAGGTAAGGTCTTCTAGTTTTGAATCTAAACTAGAAAGACTAACTGATTTGTTGGAAAAGCAATTTATCGGTAATGCTAGCACTGTGCAACAAGTCCACAAACCTTCTTCAACATGTGGACTTTGTTTTTCTCAAGAGCACCTAACCGATGCATTCCCCACCTTGCAAGAGGATGAAATGGTAAATGTCATGGGTAATTACAGCAATCACAACTAGAAATATGATCCTTATTCGAACACATATAATCTGGGTTGGCGTGATCACCCTAATCTGAGGTATGGGAATGGAAATAACTGGCAAGGGTAGCACAATCCACCTCAACAGTACCAGCAACAATCGAGGCAAGGTAACAATGATGATTTAAAGATGTTGTTAACGAAATTTATTGAGAAAAATGACAGCAGGATTGGAGCTCTTAAGACACGCATGGATCAACTAGCCTCCGCGATGACAAGGATGGAAAACCAGGGTAGGTTACCCTTCCAACAAGAGGTAAACCTAGGGCATAATGTTAATGCTATCACACTTTAAAGTGGGAAGGAATTGGAGGCACCAGACCCGAAATAGGTGATACAACATGATCATGTCGTATCGACAGAAACAGAAAAAACAGCCCCAAACATTAAGATCGTGGGGCCTAACCCTAAGAAACCACCTTTCCCTTATAGATTGGCAAAGAATAAGAAGGCCACTGATGATATGGAGGTGTTTGAGACTTTGAAGAAGGTTGAAATTAATATCCTTTTATTGACAGCAATCAAGCATGTACCCAAGTATTGTAAACTTTTTAAAGAGTTATGCACAAGAATGAATAAGGTGCATGCTAACGAGAGGGTGCTCATGGGAGAATCAGTCTCGGTAGTGTTACAAGGTAAGCTACCCATTAAGGAGCGTGACCCAGGTATGTTTGCTATCTCATGCAAAATAGGTAATGTAGGCATTGAGCAAGCTATGTGCGATTTAGGAGCTTCAATTAATTTAATGTCGTTATCTATTTACACTTCTTTGAATGTGGGTCCTTTGAAACAAAATGGGGTTGTCTTAACCTTAGAGGATAGATCAAGTGTCTTTCCAGAAGGCGTGTTAGAGGATGTCCTGGTTTAGGTTGATGGATTAGTATTTCTGGCTAATTTTTATGTGTTGAATATGGATGATAGGAATACTAGAAATTCCGACATGATTTTACTAGGACGTCCATTTTTGAAAACATTTAGAACAAAATAAATATGCACACTGGAGCCATGATAATGGAATTTGATGGTGTTATGATTAAATTTGATATCAATAGAGCAATAAAACACCGAAGTGATTATGCATCTGCTTTTGCTATAAATAGTGTTGACCCCCTTGTTGATAAATTTTTGGAGTTTTCTAGTTGTGATGCCTTGTAGGTAGCCTTGACTGAAGACTTGACGACTCCAAAGTTAGCAAACTGGGACAAAAATTGGGTGTTACCAGATTGTTTGTTTCATGTAGTAAATGATCTGAATGGAAATCGGATGCAGATGGAAGAAATAATGTTGTGCAGTTCACTAGAGCCAATACGACATGACCAAGTGGTATCTGCCAAAAATTGAATTTTGCCATCTGTAGTGAAACCGCCAGATCTAGAGTTTAAGCCACTACCCTCTCACCTTAAATACGCATTTTTGGGTGCTGGAGACACATTTCCAGTAATTATTTCAAATGAGTTGAGTAAGGTGGAGGAAGAATGTTTGATCCGGGTACTTCGAGATCACAAGGAA